>PVKP010000800.1:0-94998 GCA_004027715.1 Plecturocebus donacophilus
TTCTAAAAAAAAAAAAAAAAAAAGTCAGAAAAAAAAGGCATTGCCCTGAAAGGGGAACAGTAAGACTCTAAAAGAGAAACCATGGAAGCCAGAAGATATGATAAAATGCTGAGAGCTTCTTCTACACGTGGGGAATAACATCCTTTAAAAATAAATGCATATAGAGCACATGCCTGTAACCTGAGCAAGTTAGAAACTGAAGACGGAGGATCACCTGAGGCCAAAGGTTTGCAACTAGCCTAGGCAACAGAGCGAGACGCCATCTCTTTTATTCATTCATTCATAAACGGATATCAAGGATTTATCAAACACAGAAGGAAATCATTATCAATAGACTAACACTATGTATAAAAAAAAAAGTTCTTCAGGCTAGAAGGAAACAATCTTCTAAAGAAAAAAGAAACTGCAAGAAGAAATTAAGAGCACTGCAAAGGGTTAGTATGTTGGCAAACATAAAAGCATATGAATATTCTAAATAACACTGTCTTACCAAGTTCATAACAGGTACAGGTAAAACAAACTAAATACAACAGCAAAAAGGAGGGCAAGAGGTAAAAAGTGTTAATAAACTGTTGTAAGGTTCTTGTACTGTTTGGAATATGATAAAGTACTAATTTAAGGTATGCTATAATAAACCAAAGAATATGAATTATAGTCCCTAGGGTACCACTAAAAGAAATATACAAAGATATATAACTAAAAAAGGTTAAAATTGCAATGAATTAATTTTCATCAGTTTGGTAAAAATTCAAAAGCTTGATACCATACTGCCATCATACACACATGACCGGTGGAAACGCAAAATGGTACAACCCCAAATGTGGGGAATTTGCAACACCTACCAAAACATCATATGCAATTACATCCATTTAAAAAGCAAATCTGCTTCTAAAAATCTATCCTAAAGATAATGATTGAAAAAATATGAAGCTACATTTCACTGCAGCCTTACCAATAGGAAACAGAAAGGCAGTCCCTTGGACAATATAGATCTTCACGGATTTTTTAAAGTCAGTAACAGGACAAAGCCATAAAAGATTGTTTATATGAGAGGAAACAGGGAAAATGGAAAGCAAAAGAAGATAAGCTTTTTGTAAATATATCTTGTTTGCAGATTTGACTTTTAGAACTATGTAAATATTACATGATTATAAAAGCAAAATAGAAACTTTAAAAAGCAGTCCCTAAAAATGGGAAGCAAAATGCAGTAAATGAACAAAACCAACTTGGTGGCATAAACAAAGAGATGGATTATTTCAAATGACTTTAAAACATATTAATTTTAACACAAAGTAAAAAAATATCCCAAGAACAGAAAACTATAAAAACATCGTTGTAACTTGTTCAATAATAATACTTTTGGTGGCAACTTGAAATCTTGTACTGTGGGATAAAGCAAATGAGTCACTATGCTATCATTATTGGGAATTAGGCCACTCAGCATTGCGGAAAGGACATATAACATCAATGAAGTTAAATAAAAACACCGTAGACCTAGGACACAGAACATCAATGAAGTTAAATAAAAACACCGTAGACCTAAATATGAATTGGTGGTATCAGTATCAACTTTCAAGAGTCTAGAAATAATGGTCAACCCAATGGAAATGAGTATGCCCAGACTGTGGTCTCTATATACAAAATAAACCAAGGCTCTCTGGGGAAATGAACAATTTCAGGTATGGGGAGTGTATTAGTCCATTCTCACACTGCTATTAAGAAATATCCAAGACTGGGTAATTTATAAAGAAAATGGGTTTAATTAACTCACAATTCGGCATGGCTGGGGAGGCCTCAGGAAACTTACAATCAATGGAAGGCTCTTCTTCACAGGGCAGCAGAAAAAAGAATGAGTGCCAAGCAGGGGAAATGCCAAATGCTTATAAAACCATCAGATCTAGTGAGAATTCACTATCAGCAGAACAGTATGGGGGCAACTGAACCCCCATGATTCAATTACCTTCCACTGGGTCCCTCCCAGTGGGGATTATGGGGATTACAATTCAAGATGAGATTTGGGTGGGTACATAGCCAAACCACAGCAGGGAGAAAAATCAAGTCAATTGAGTTTGGCACATCTTATCATACCAAAAAATAAGAAGGCTTATCAAAAATTACTAAGGTTATGACCAAAAGATTCAGAAGCCAACCTTAAAAAGATTCTATCATCCAATGCTAGGGTAATTTAAGCATCAACGAAAATCACTGAAATGTCTAATACATGTCTCAATATACCACTTACAATTACACTTAAAAACAAATATGTTAAAAAGCAAAACAAAAATCTAACAACAGCACCTTTGGAAGCCATAAAAATCACTCCTTTTATTAACTAGTAAAGAATGAAAAATAATTATTCAGCTATTGTCCTTGACAATCAAACAGAAGGTGAGAAGATATCCTTTATAAATTTCTATTAAATTATTAATACTTATTTTACTTCTCATAAATGAAAAGTGATTATTAGGTCTAAAATACTACCAGTTTGTAACCCCTATTATGTAGGCACTTTGTTTCTACAGCTTGTAAGAGACAGACACTATGTACTTCCTGATATAACAACTCACTATGGCCTTTCAATTGTCTTTCCTTACCAAGAAAAGAAAATAAAGGCTCTAAACTCATTCTGAAGAGGTCTCTAGAGCCAACAACCAGTTTACAAGAAATACGCTTAGGAGATTGAGAAAATTCAACTTTTACATCTATTGGATATCCATTATCAAGAAACTACTGGTTTATTTTTTAAGTGTGATAACAATAATGTGACTGTGTGTTTTGACGAGCATTATCTTGAACTACATGATGAAATGATTACAGATTAAAATTACAGTCAGGTGTCGCTTAACAAACGGGATATGTTCTGAGAAATGTGTGTTAGCCTATTTTGTCATGCAAACATCATAGAGTATACTTAAAAAAACCAAGTTGGTAGAGCCTAATACATATCTAAGCTGTCTAGTTTAGCCCACTGCTCCTAGGCTAGAAACCTGTACAGCATGTTATTTTACTGAATACAATAGACAGCTGTAATGAGTATTTGTATATGTTAATATATCTACACATAGAAAAGGTACAGTAAAAATACAATATAAAAAATTAAAAACCAGTATGTTTGTATAGGGCACTTACCATGAACGGAGCTTACCAGGAATAGAAGTTTCTCTCGGTGAATGAGTGAGTAGTGAATGAATGTGAAAGCCTACAACACTACTATACATTACTATGCATTTATAAACTCTATATATTTATATATACTAAATTTATAAGAAATATCTTTCTTAAATTAACTTCGGTTTCCTGTAACTTTACTTCATAAACTTTTTTTAACTTAGACTATTTTGCAGTATTAACTAGCTTAAAACACAAACACAATGTACAGCTGTACAAAAACATTTTCTTTCTTTATATCTGTATGTTATAAGCTTTTCCTGATTTTTAAAATGTTTCTCTTTTTTTAAAGTTATTAAACTGTTTTTTAAAACACTCAGACACAAACACAACCATTAGCCTAGGCCTGCACGGGGTCAGCATCATCAGTATCATTATGTTCTACCTCCATATCTTATGTCCCACTGAAACGTCTTCAGGGGCGATGACAGGCATGAAGCTGTTATCTCCTATGACAACAATGCTTTCTTCTGGAATACCTACTCCTGAGGTTTACAGTTAACTTTCTTCTTTAGTATGCAGGAGTACATTCTAAATCAAGCTTGTTCAACGCATTGTTCAGGACAGCTTTGAATGAGGCCCAACACAAATTTGTAAACTTTCTTAAAATATTATGAGATTTTTTTGCGATTTTTTTTTTAAGCTCATCAGCTATCGTTAGTGTTATTATAGCTAGTGTTACTGTATTTTATGTGTGGCCCAAGACAAATTCTTCTTTCAGCATGGCCCAGGGAGGCAAAAAGACTGGACACCCCTGCTCTAAATGACAAAAATATAGTTAAATAATGTGTACTGTATATATAGCTAAATGACAGGAATTTTTCAGCTCCATTACAATCTTGTGGGACTGATGTATGTGATCTGTTGTTGAATGAAGTATCATTATGCAGCACATGACTGTATATAATGCCTGGGATTCATTTCCAACTAATAACGGAAGAAGGATGTGAGTGAGGCTAAAGATAAAGACTGGACACGAAGTAGGCCCTGTTGAAGCTGGGTCATGGGCAAAAAGAGGCATGGCATTGTTTTTGACTCTAGTTCTAGTCCATGTTTTATATTAAGTTCATGCGTAAAGGTTGATGGTAAGTAAAGGTTTCTGATGTTTTAAAATCAATACCCTTAGGGACCCCTTGCAACTGTTTGTTTGTTTGTTTTTTTCTTTCCAGGCCTCTCCTCAGTGCTAAATAAAATCAAATTTCTCTTAAAAACAAAAACAAAACTTAAGAAACATTATCTGATTGCAATGTATAGATTATATTTTGATTCCAATTCAAAGAAACAGGACAGGCACCGTGCTTCACGCCTGTAATCTCAGCACTTTGGGAGACCAAGGCAGGCGGATCACCTGAGGTCAGGAGCTGCAGACCAACCATCCAACATGGTGAAACCCCGTCTCTACTAAAGATACAAAAATTAGCCAGGCTTGGTGGCAAAACACCTGTAATCCCAGCTACTCAGGAGGCTGAGGCAGGAGGACTGTTTGAACTCGAGAGGCAGAGGTAGCAGTGAGCCAAGATCATGTCACTGCACTCCAGCCTGGATGACAGAAGCAAGACTCTGTCTCCAAAAAAAAACCACACAGAAACCAACATCCTTATATCTAAAAATTTAAAGCTATATATATATAAAATCAGCGAGCAAACTGTTTAATGTTTTATCCTCTTACCTTGACAAATATATCATTATGACAAACTCAGGACTCAAGATTCAAATCTATGCAAAACATGCCATCAGGTGCCATAATTACCAATGTAATTGTTTGAGATTCTTTATTCTTCTTTTGTTCAAACAAACAGAATCAATCTCGCTATAAAATCTGGATGGTTTTCTAATAATTCCAATTCAGCAATCAAAGTTGTATTTAAGGTGTGAATGTGTACAAGCCTTATTTTTAAAAAATGGGTTAAAGTTGATGAAAAACTTAATATTTACATCAACAAGTTACAAGTAAAAATAGCATTCAGCTAATTATTGACGGGTTTCAGGGAAGGAACATTTTTACTTACTAGCTCCGCTTCCAATTGTTCTATGGAAAAGCTGTGACATCCGAGGACCAAGAGGACCAAAGAGGTGAGGAGGAAGACCCCTTGCCTCTAACAAAGCTAAAGAGAAAAGAAGGGCAGAGTGAACAGCTAGTTGACTTCATGCAACTGATCTATGAAAAAATTTCAAGTAACTGATTCATCTCACTTAACTGATTCAGTAAATGTTACTCTGCTTTCTGGACTTTAAGAGAAGCTACAAACTTTCAAGGCCACCCTAATAAATTAATGTAATTAAAATAAATTAATATGCACATGTCCCAGCTCCAATTATCTTAAGGTTTTATGAAGAAATTTAAAAAAAATAAGTGCCAGTAGGAAGGTATAAATACTTCATGAAAATCCTAAGGTAAATATTTTGATATTTTGAAGAACCAGTAGGTTAAGCACTCTCGCTTTGTTTTCTGTCTGACATTATTTCCCAATCAGATATTGGTCATCAGATCCTATACCACATGAAAACAGTATATGATGTTTATCAGTTCCAAAAACTGAAAACAAAACAGGCAGGGCGTGGTGGCTCACATCTGTAATCCCAGCACTTTGGGAGGCCGAGACAGGAGGATCACCTGAGGTCAGGAGTTCAAGACCAGCCTGGCCAACATGATGAAACTCCGTTTCTTTAAAAACACAAAAATTAGCCAGGCACAGTGGCAGGCACCTGTAATCGTAGCTACTCAGGAGGCTGAAGCAGGAGAAATGCTTGAATGCAGGAGGTGGAGGTTGCAGAGAGCCGAGATCATGCACTCCAGCTTAGGCAACAGAGTAAGACTCTGTCTCATCTCTCTCACACACACACACTCACACTCTCTCTCTCAAAACACATACACACTATGTGTTCATGAGTGTCCAAGTCCTGGAGATAGTTGTCAGTTCCCTCAGGAACTTAAAAGCAATCAAAAATGATTTATAAATAATACATTTACTGTAAGCCTCACACTGAGATCTGTTATAAATCAATTGAGATAAAAATACGTACTCATCCACACATATTAGGTTGCTTTTGTAAAGCATTTGTAACGTTAAAAAAAACCAGTTTGTGTATACACTATACATTCATTTTGAAACAGATGATCAAGAAAAACAAAAACACATGGCCAAATGCCTTATTAAAACCCATTTATGCCGCAAGGTGCAATTTTTTGAATTCTTGCATGAGTGAAAAGTCAGAACTTGGCGATGACCTTGAGCAGAAGGATATAAATGACTCCCACATGCTTAGCATTCCAATAATGAAACACTAGGCATAAGTGGGTTAAATGCATTCATAATGCTAGTGGATACCAGACAAAAATATATTAAGGTATCCATTGTTCAAGATTTTTAACTCATTTATTGCCTAAACAAGCTATACATGCAACCATAATAAAGAAAAAAAATTTTAAACAAAAATAAATATGTAAGGCTTTATCTAGTTAAACAGTGAAGATGAAGAGGCAGATAGTTCATCTTCCAATTCCAGATCATGAAATTGCTATTAAGAAGTTTTTTTTTTTGTTGTTCTTGTTGTTATTGGTTTTTTCTTTTTTTTGGAGGTGCAGGCACTGCTAGATTATGGTCAAATGAATTTAAATTAATTTCAATAAAGAATGGTATTAACATGTAGCCCATGGTAATGGTTTCTTGTAGGCTCAGTAACTGTTTTTACCTTGCAAACGTCCCATCTCTGAATCATCTGATTCACTCTCCCCAGAGGTGGTCATGCCAACAGCTCCTGCAACAGAACTAGAGGCTTGGGGTGGAGGGGAAAGATGAGGGTTAGGAGAGGAATACTTAACACATTATGTCTGGTTTATCTTAGAAAAAACAAAGTTTTGTGAACTACAACGAATAAAGGCAACTGAACTCATCTTGCCACTGCACACTCAACTGTTCTAGACTTTATCCTGCAGCTTTTAGGAACAAAAGGAGAGCTCAACTATTTTAGCATTAAAAAGGTTGTAGTTTTATGCTTTTCATTTATACATGGCTTTTGACAAATTTCTCATGCCTCTGAAACTGTTCCTTAATTAAGGTGCCCTGAATCCCTCTTTTGAAAGTCAATAAAGAACATACTGTGTAACAATTGTAATTTAACAGACGGCCAACTGGTAACAAAAATAATAAAAAGGCAAAATTGACATTTGGGGGAAATGTTGTATGTAGATGTCTGCCTTCTAAGTCTGCTTTATTCCCAGACTACAGTCTTGATACAATCATTATCTGTTTTTGTTAACTTCAAGAGTGCAAAAAGATAATTACAACAGATGAGTTTGCGGGCCAAGGCAGAAGGATCGTTAAAGCTCAGGGGTTCAAGATCAGCCTGGGCAACATAGTGAGACGTGTAGTTCCAACTACTCAGTGGGGCATGACTGAGTTGAGAGCACTGCTTGGGCCCGGGAGATAGAAGAGGCTGCAGTGCACCATGATCATGCCACTGCACTTCAGCCTGAGTGGCAGAGCTAGACTGTCTAAAATCAAAAAGTATCAAAGAGAGGGCAACTAACGTGTCAAAACTAGTGTAAAATCAAGAGTTAAGACTCGGGATACAATTAATCGAAATACTAACCTGATCAACAATGACAAAAAGATAGTCTAAGCTAACGGAGGTAGAGTCTATTATGAATTCGAACAGGAAGTAAAACCATATCCCTGCAAAACTAGCAGTTCGTTGTGCTTCTATGTGTCTGCTGAAGTCAAAGGGTTTTTTTTGTTTTTGTTTTTTGGGTGTTTTTTTTTTTTTTTTACACAGATGACTGATATACATAAGCTCTTCAACAATACCTTAAGCCCTATATACTGCACAGATTGTGACAGAATGCAAGCCGGGAAGAATATTTTTGTCATAATTGTTAAAGAGGCATGTGTGAATAACATATGTGAATTTAAAGAGCTTATCTGAAGAAAAAGATGCCAAAATACCAGCCACCGATTATATTTTCATATTACCATTCCCTTCACACACCATTAAGTATTTTCTATATAACTCCATTATTGGGATTTAAAATAATTCTTAGAAAAACTTATGGTTTACAATAGGGTCAGCATACTATGGCCCATAGGCCAAATCCAGTCCACCACATGATTTTGTAAATAAAAATTTTATTAGAACATAGCTGTACTTATTCATTTACAGGTCTGTGGCTGCTTTCATGCTATAATTACAGAATTGAGTACTTGCAACAGAGACTACATAAAGCATAAAACATTTACTATCTGGCCTTTTACAAAGATGTTGGAAACTCCACCACTCCCAAAAGTTTAGAGCTACACACAGACAGATTAACAGAAATACTAAAGTTGTATAAAGGTTGAGCAAAATCCACACTTCTGGTTAAGAAAAAGGAAATTAACCAGTAACTGCACACTATAATGCTACTTACAGGTAGGTAGCATTTATGAAACACTTACTATACATAGGCATTTATCTAAGTTTCCTCATAACTGTACAAAAGGTATTATCATTATCATGCACATAAGGAAACTAAGGTTTTGTGACTTTGAGCATACTTGGCCAATGTCAGATAGTTAGTTATGAATCAGAGACTTGAACTCAGGAAGTCTGACTTCACAGGTTGTACCCTTAGAAACTGTATGACTCAAATATATTCTTTAGCAATGATTTTTAATTCAAATACAGTTGCTTCTTCACATTATACAGAGAAATGCTGTTAACAAGTACTGTTACTAGGTACAATTATAACTAAAATGGCTCTTAAACTTATTTTAAGACTCTTCCATCTATGTGGAAAGCAAATACCAAGTTTTAACAAATGAAATAGTTGGTATTTTTAAAACACACTCTGCAGCCCACACATTAAAAAACAAACACACAAAAACCTAACCTATTAAGAGTACTGCTGAAGTGTTTTTTTGGTTTTTTTTGAAACAGAGTCTTGCTCTGTTGCCCAGGCTGGAGTGCTGTGGTGCCATCTCAGCTCACTGCAATCTCCGCCTCCCAGGTTCAAGACACTCTCCTGCCTCAGCCTCCCAAGTAGCTGGGATTACGGGCACGTGCCACCATGCCCAGCTATTTTTTGTATTTTTAACAGAGACAGGGTTTCACGATGTTGGCCAGGATGGTCTCGATGTCTTGACCTCGTGATCCACCCACCACGTCCTCCCAAAAATGCTGGGATTACTGGTGTGAGCCACCCGCCCCGACTAGCTGAGTTTTTAAGTTTATTTATCAAAAATCTACCTGATTTTAATTTAAAATGTTCTCCAGATCTACAACCATTAAAGGTTTCTACCTTACACTGCTTCTTAAACATTTTATTCTAATGACTTTCATATTTAGTATCTCAAATTGCAGTGCCACAAAGACCTTAATTAAGCAAGACATAAAACCTATAGAAGAACATAATTAGAAGAGTTGCTAAGGTTCTCTAAGGTTCTATTACAGCAGGGTCCTAACCTTTGGCGAGCCACAGAACTTTTTTTTTTTTTTTTTTGAGACAGGGTCTTGCTCTGTTGCCCAGGCTGGAGTGCAGTGGTACAATTTACAACTCACTGCAACATCCACCTCCAGCGCTTAAGCCATCCTCCTGCCTCCACTGTAGTACAGCCTGGCTAATTTTTGTATTTTCTTGTAGAGACAGTTTCATCATGTTGCTCAGGCTAATCTCAAACTCCTGAATTCAAGTGATCCACTGGCCTCGGCCTCCCAAAGTGTTGGGATTACAGGTGTGAGCTACCGCCAAAAGTTTGATTTTCAATGGGAGGTAGGGTGCTTGTTTTGACAGAAATTGGAAACAAACTGCGAAGAAAAGAATTCTTTTGCCATACCTCTGATAGCAAGTATTAAGCTTTTGTTCACTTTTATGAAGTAGTTTAGCTAAAGTGGGAGTTTAGATATGAGTTACAAGTTATCTAATTTTGTAAAACATATAAAAGAAATATTTTTATATGTTTTACAAAATTAGTTTGGTTTTACAAAAACAAACACTAGTTTTGTATGTTTTAGAAAATTAGAAAACCTAAACCAGGCAAGCCTTTGGCTAATTTAATGAGGAGTATAGAGGTAGCAGTTCTGTAAAGTCATACAGGTATGAAAATGTAATTAATCAACAGGACTCAGCTACAGTTCTTTAGTCAAGGCTTCACACCTCCTTGGGCATAGGCCAGATTTGTTCCCAGAGTCAAATACAAAAATATAACTCTCAGTAGACAAAATCCAATGGCAGATTTTCAACAGATATTTCTTCTGTTTAGTCTTAACATATCTTCATAGTACCGTGTAAGACAGTTTACAATATACATAAAGGAAAACACTGAAGATACTGTGTAAATCAGAATACAAACATCCTATTATAGAGTGACAAGTTTTTATACTTTAACCAATTGATGCAAAGTTAACAAAATTTTCTCTAACCCTGATCATTTCTTCTGAAACTATAAAGGTACTCAAAGCAAAATGGAGCTGGACATTGTTTTACAAGTATAAAGAAAAATCCTTCCTTACTTTAGTACGCCTAGCATTTGCAAGACTTTAGCAACATTATACAAGGCTGTACAGTTCTGATTATGTCCAAAACTAAGAATGCATAGGAGACCAAGTGTGGTGGCTCACACCTGTCATGGCAGCAGTTTGGGAGGCTGAGGTGGTTGGATCACCTGAGGTCAAGAGTTCGAGACCAGCCTGGCCGACACAGTGAAACCCTATCTCTACTAAAAATGAAAAAATCAGCTGGGCGTAGCGGCAGGTGCCTGTAGTCCCAACTACTTGGGAGGCTGAGGCAGGAGAATCACTTGATCCTGGGAGACAGAGGATGCAGTGAGCTGGTGTCACTGCACTCCAGCCTGGGCAAAAGAGAAAAACTCCTCTTTAAAAAAAAAAAAAAGAAGAATGCATAGGAGTCTGCCTCTGACTCTTGGGACAGTGTGGCAAACACTTAACTTTCAATTTCAAAGGTTAGCATTTCTTATATGAAGAGTTAATGTGGTTAGGCTTCTAAAAAGAATAAAAACATTATTTCCAAGTAAATGTTTTCAATGGAGTCTTACATCGACTATACAAGTACTATCTGAGAACATTTACTTGTCAAAAGGAGCTCTAAGTCCTCAAACCTATACTCCATACTAATTTAGGTTTGTATTTTCTTTTACATTCCCATTTTACACATACAGAAACTAAAGCACATTATCGTGAAGAATATAACGTCAAGCTGTTAAGTAATTAGCTTCTTTCCCCATATTTTCATGAATCAGCAGAGAAATTCCTATAATTCCTAAGAGATCTATCCTCCAAAACGTAATGAAGTCAGCCCTCCTCTAATATAAGTGCACATGCCACATGTATTTTTTATCACCAGCTACAATAAACAACTTGGGAAACACCTGTTTCACACTCACTGTGATCTCAAACATAAATGACAATGGAATGCCTGAAAGTGTTTAGAAAGGCAGTAGTATGAGCCTGATTCCTGTAGCTTTTATCCTCTTAGGTAAATAAACAGGGGAACAAAATTTTACACCCCATTCCCATTCCAGCCTTCAATTATATATCCTATGAATTATATAAACTCTTGCAACTGCAGGGAAATAGACAACAATGCTGTTACAAATATGCCTGCCTTTGGGAAGTCACTCATCACAGCTTGTAACCCTGATCAAGTATGAGCAACATTTGTCTCCATTTTTCCTCCCTTATAAAATGGTAATAACAGCACTCACACCTCAGTAGGTTGTTTGGAATATTAAATGAGAACATATGTAATGTGCTTAATACTATGGCTGCACTGCAATGTAGTGTACACTGTATAAATATTAGTTGTAATAATAATTGTAATGAGTCTACATTAATAGCCAGCAGCTCCTTTTCTGCTACCCATTTGGGAATTGCCTCACTTCCACATTCAGGGTTACAAATAAACATTGAAAGACTAGGAAAGAGTGCACAACAGTGGGACAGTCTTTGAGTCACAACCAGTTTTAATGAGTTGTAATGAAATGGACTTTCCAAATATCTACCATTTAAACCTTCAGAAAAACTAGGAAAACAAATATGGGGGAAAAAAACTCCTCTCCCACCACTTAATTTGTCATACAAAACTGAGAAACTGTAGTGGTTTAAAAAAAAATGCTGGCCAGGCACAGTGGCTCACACCTGTAATTCCAGCACTTTGGGAGGCCAAGGCGGACGGATCACAACGTCAGGAGATCAAGACCATCCTGGCCGACATAGTGAAACTCTGTCTCTACTAAAAATACAAAAATTAGCTGGGTATGGTGGCACGTGCATAATCCCCGCTACTCAGGAGGCTGAGGCAGGAGAACTGCTTAAATCTGGGAGGCGAAGATTGTAGTGAGCCAAGATCATGCCACTGTACTCTAGCCTGGCGACTGAGCGAGACTCCATCTCCAAAAAAAATAAAAAATAAAATAAAATGCTAAGCTAGACAGAACAAGAAGGCATCAGTGGTGGGCAAACCTTCATGTCAAACTATGACATATGACAACGTATTCTAATAGTAAACAATAGTACCTGAAATATCTTTGTTCAAAAGGAAGTATATGCTTGTATCTAAACCTGTGTGTATCATCTGATTTAAGGGACTCACACATATAAGCCTATATTGATTTTATTATTTTTTTTATCTGTTGTTAATGTCATTTACAAATATCAATAGAAATTACATTTTGATATTTATCAGCCAGAACTAATAGTTGAAGTATTAGTCTTGTTTTGGTATAGGTAATGGGTACATATTTAAAGCTGAAAGGAGAGAAAAGCCTTAATTTTTGTGCTTCTAATATATCAAGAATAAAAATGAGGAGCCCCAAACAATATAAATACTATTCTTATAGCTAAGGTTCAAACTGAATACTTATATTTTAGGGTTTACAAAAATTCTAACTTAAAATTTATGTATGTGTGAAGCAATTTAAACTACATTCTTACATTTTTACTATGAATTTAAATTCTTTCAATCAATGGGCAGTTATACATACTAGTCTATAAAAGGCTTACACAGAAAAGAGTTTACTTCCTCCTAAAAGCCTTTTGAATGTACTTAGTGCAAATCTGGATGAGAATTTTAAAATGACAACCAAATCCAACTATCAATATATCAAACTGGTAAACTAAAACAAAACAGAACAAGAAGTTTATATGATAGTAACATCTAGCATACTTCCCTCCCTCTGCCCGTCAAATCTGTAAAAGACAGAAATGCATTTTAAAGCTAAGAAGTACCAATCTACCTGCAGCTCCTTGGGGAGCTTCATCTGTCCGAGCAGCTGAAGAATTTACTGCCTCTTGGTTGCTTTCAGGGTCTGCCATTTTCTCCTGTCGACGAGCTTCAGCTGCTCCTCTTTTGCCCAGGCCAGAGCCTCGCCGACTACAACAGAAAAATGTCATCATGGGCAGCATTACCAGGGAACCAGGAGCAATGTATAGACAACACAAAGCTCAAATTCATGGAGCACAAAGCCAGTTTCTTCGTCCTCTTTTTAAATAAAAATAAGTGCAGAAAAACACTATGTGTAACAACCAAGACTTTGTATATTTAAAATTCTTCCAAGTTATACTGCATTTACAATACAAGCTTTTGTGTTACTGGGAGCTGTTGTGATCCTTAGAAACAGAAATGATTTTTAAAATACTTCCAACTAAACAGAAAAGTGACTTCCTGCAGAGAAAATTCAATTCATTTAAAATAGCACATCATTTCCAGGGTAAACAGTGGAGCAATGTATTAATACTGGCTGGGTGTGGTGGCTCACACCTATAATCCCAGCACTTTGGGAGGCTGAAGTGGGTGGATCACCTGAGGTCAGGAGTTCAAGACCAGCCTGGACAATATGATGAAACCCTGCCTCTACTAAAAATACAAAAATTAGCCGGGTATGGTGGCATGCGCCTGTAGTCACAGCTACTTGGAAGGCCAAGACAAGAGAATTGCTTGAATCCAGGAGACGGAGGTTGCAGTGAACTGAGATCATGCCACTGCACTCCAGCCTGGGCAACAAAGCAAAACTCTGTCTCAAAAAAAAAAAAAAAAAAAATTAATACAAAGACTTGCAGACTACTACTGAGAATGAGAGGAAGGGCGAAAGAAGAACAGATGTGAAAAAATTCCCAGCCCCTATGTTCCAGATTACCTAAATCATCTAAAAATAACTATCCTAATAACGAATAACTTCATTCTTTAAAATAAATTATGGATTTCATATTATTAATAAATATATTACAGATAACATTTGGGAAAGACATTCATTTAGGACAGAGACACAATAAATTATGGAAAAAGAATGACCACTTGAAAGAAAATTAAACTTTATTGATGACAAACCTTTTTTTTCTCCTTTAATAGAGAAATCAGTAAGCAAACTGGGTAAAAGCAAAAATACTCCCCTGGAAAATTACTGAAACTTGATAACATTTAAGCAAAAGCTACCCAAATAATCTTAAGAAATCTAGAAACCTGTTACTAAAGACATGCTTTAGACTAAAGTCACACTACAACGAAGTGAGAGAAATGGGCATACTCGAAGAGTTTATTCTCCTCATTATAGAAAAAACTTCCCTACACAGAAATGTGCTTCACTAATCTTTCCTTCACAGCTCATTCCAAACTCATTTTACAAAACTACAAGTTAGTGGGATTCAAATTCACTCATTTAAGATCTAATCTCCACCAGCACACTGCGCTGACTACTTTGGATACACAGGGTTGCTGCCCTCCAGGAGTGCTTATTCCTAAGAGAAACAAGGACACCCTGAGTAGGTGACCAAGGCACAACATATAAACTGAATCCCAACTAATTCAGTGAAGATTTGCCAGGAAGAGCACTTCAAGCAGGTGGCTAGATTAGATGGCCTGTGCACAGCATAAGCATGTCTACAGTAAGTAATTTCACATGCACTAATTATCATGAGTAGAAAGAGAGAAGGCTGCAGAGACCAGCAGGACAGGCAAGACAATTAAACACTAGATTACCTGACTTCGCATACAGCTTAAAATTAATTTGCAGAAACAATAAATTCAGTCTGCATCTCAGACTAAATCTTAAGTAATTAAGATTCAAAATTTGGCCGAAAATAGGACAAAATCTCTGGAAAACTAAGAAGTTTCTTCAGAAATCCTCAGAAAAGTTGCCATGCAACCTCAAAAGCAAACAGGTGTACTAAATCCAGATATTTTAAACAATGTAAAAAATTTAAAAACAGGTGGAAGAGGTTTAAGGTGGTAAGGGTATATTTCTTACGATTTATAGGCAACAAGTTATACTGTTTACTGATGTCACTACTGTACCACCGCCAAGAGTAGAGAAAATAGGTTATCTTAGATAAGAACCAAAAGAAGTGAAAAGATCTTTCTACTAACCTGAGTGGGAAAAGGAAAACAAAATCATTCTCCCATCACTAGTTTTTGATGCATTTACTGGAGGGAACAAGCTATAGCTGTGTGCTGCATAATGATGGTTCTGTCAACAAGAGATCACATATACGACCATGGTCCTGCAAGATTCTTAATACTGTATTTTTACTGTCCCTTTTCTATGTTTAGATATGTTTAGGTGCATAAATTCTTGCTATTGTATTACAGTTGCCTATGGTATTCTGTAAGGTAACATGCTTTACACGTTTGAGGCCTAAGAGCAATAGGCTACCACATGGCCTAGATGGGTAAACTATACTATTTAGGTTTGTGTTTAAGTGTTCTCCATGATGTTTGTATAACAAAATCATCTAATGACACACATCTGAGAACGTGTCCTCCTCATTAAAAGAGGCAGGAGTATACATAGACAGAGAACTCATATGCAGCTTCTGAATAGTTAGCAGCAGAATGGCACCTGACCAACTGACCAAGCCTGAAAAGCTGAGAGGAGGTTGCAGGAAAAAGATTTTCACCTTTTTAACTCTAGGCTGAGATTCCCAATCAGTTAATAAAGGTATATGAAATATCAACTGTGTCACATCAAAGGTAGTTGTTTTGAAAATGAGATCTACAGTAACTAGAAGCTAGAATTGGAGATGTGAAAGAACACGTAATACCTACACTTTTTGAGAGGAAGGTGTTATAAAATAAAAATTAAATACATTCCCCCTCCATTCATAAACATAGTAATTGGTTCTAACACTTTTAGAAACTAATTAGGCAACAGTACAGCCATTAAAACAGGCATCCTTTTGATTCATTAATCACACTATTGGGAAACTTAACTACCTTTTAAAAAACAACCCAAATCTGCATAAAGATGCTCATTAGAAGTATATTTGGCAGACTAGAACTCTGGAAACAGTCCAAGGTCCCGCTACTGTCAATAGTACAGTGAAAACAGTGTAGCAGCAAAGGAAAGGTAGAGGATAAAAGTATTATCAAGAAGTAGAATGATTAAAACTTAGTAAAAACACGTAAATAAATATTGGGGAGAAATTCATGAAGATAATAGCAGTTATGTTAGAATATGTCTTTACTCAAGTAAAAAAAAAAATTTAATGATTTTTGAAAAATCATCAGGAATGGTGGCTCATGCCTGTCATCTTAGCACTGTGAGAGGCTGAGGCAGGTGAATCACTTGAGGTTGCGAGCTTGTGACCAGCCTGGCCAACCCGATGAAACCCTGTCTCTACTAAAACTAGAAAAATTAGCTGGACGTGGTGGTGGGTGCCCATAATCCGAGCTACTCAGGAGGCTGAGGCAGGAGAAGCACCTGAACCAGGGAGGCACAGGTTGCAGTGAGCAGAGATCACGCCACTGCACTCCAGCCTGGGTGACAAGAGCAAAACTCCATCTTGAAAAGAAATTACCTATGGAGTTAAGAATTTTGATCAAAGTTGAAACTGAGCAACAGAAGACAAATGAACTCACCATAAATGGAAAAAAACCAAATTACCTGGTACTAGCACAGGAGCCCGTGGTCTTTTGGCGTGTGCTCCGCCTCAAACTGGGGAGCTCAGCAGGTGGAGACTCACTGCGCTTCTTGGTAGATTTTCTTAAACCTATCCATGGAAGACGGGAAAGTATAATTTTATGTTGAGAAATTATCATTAAGTAAAAATCAAAAAATTCTTCAGGTCATCATCCTGTTCAAAACTCGACAGAATCTTTCCATAATCTCTCCAGCAGTACTGCTAGCTTTACTTACAGAGCCTATTCATAATGGAAAAGCTAATGGTGGCATTCGAGTTGAGGATCAGTCTTCTCATTTGGACCCAACCTTGACCCAACCTATCCCAAGAGTCCTGCCTATCTAACCTCTTTCAAAGTTCTTTTCTCATCTGCTTCTCTTTCTTCTTCACTAACAAAGGGGAGGTTTTTGGATATACTATTTATTTCAAGAATTTACTAAACATCATTAAATTTACCAACTTTGTTACACTGTTCTTACATAGTCCCATTTCGGTTAGTTTACATAAGGCTCATCAATAAGGTATGAGAGAACCAAATGAGTTATACCACCCATCAGAAAGGTACATGTCCTTATTTCAACTGAAGATTATTAGGAGGTCTGATTTATAAAATATGTATAATGAGGGGGAAGAGTCAATTAAGCACACTTTATGTATTATTCTGGAAGCTAATGCCTTTACAAGTCAATAGGCTCAAAAAAGATATATCAATTAAGTAAAGTTTATCACTATTTTATGAATAACAGGAAAGCCAAGACAGCATCCACCCACCCTTGCACAACCCTCACAATGTTACCATAAATTATGACATACTGGGCACTATACTCTGTCTAAACAAAGACCTCCAATAGTGAAAGGTCTCCAAAGTTACCAATCATATTTCCATAAGAACTCAGTATCATCTTAAATAGCTGTTAACTTTTTCAGACTAATTAGTTATACTATTGGTCCTGGTCACTGGCTTCTTTACAGGAAGTTTTAATGTTGCTGATTTCATTACTTTAAAGGGGAAAATCTAATTCTTTACTCCTTTGATTTGGAAAAAAGCAACAGCAAAAGATCTTGGAGAGAAGCAGTAAAAAGGATTCTAGACATTTTCTTGATCTTTTAGATTCAAAACTTCAGCTCATTCAACTTGGGATGGTCTTTATAGCAGACTTAAAAGGTGAACTGCTAAGAGAAAAATCAACTTATTCATGAATCTGTGAACATGAAACAGAAGCTATAAGGATAAAAATCTTATGTTTAGACAGGTATTACCTTTTAGGTATCTAAACTATATCTTTTGGGCCTTTTTCAAAATAACTTTTGGGAAAGATTATCTAAACAAGTGAAGCTGACACAAAGGAATCAAAGAATGAAACTTTAATTGGGAAAGATGATTGGCTTAAGAGTATCGTAAATTTCAATTTTATTTTTAGGTTTTCTACACAGCATATTGCCAGAATTATTTGATATAATCATATGCCTGATATCCTATACTGTCTTTGTCAGGGCACACAATCTGGTCACCTAAGAGACAGGCTTGGAAACAGATCTAGAGAGCTAGCTTAGTAATATGTCAGCTAATTAGCATCACATTTTAATATTTAAAAAATTCATAAATTGCTCTAAAATACTATTTCAGAAAGTATTAAATTCCACACTTGCTTTTCTATCAGATTTGTGTTACTAAATAGACTTATGAATCCTCAGTTTAGAGAGGAAAAATATACAAATGTGTATTATATTAAAACACACCAAAAAACACAAAGTGCTTTTGCTTATAACAAAGCACTTAAAAAAAAAAAAACCCTTGTATTACTGCCATTAGTATTACTCAGTACTTCATTCACGTAATACTAAAATATCTTTATCCATAACATGATACAGTAATGGATGGGAGCACACATTTCTGCATCTATCTAGTGACATTAAAAAAATATTCAAATTAACGTACTGTATGCTACACTGCTGATTTGAGGTGATGACATATTTTTCAATCAATTTTTCATTCTTTCACTATTCATGCCCTAAAACAGACTTCATCACTTAACTGTCTTTTAGACTGTCTTCAACTATAACTTAAATGTGATAAAATGTACTTATTCTAAGTGTGTGGTTCAATGAGTTTGACAAATGTATTTACCCATGTACCTAGTATCACCATTAAGACACATAACATTTCCATCACTCTAAAAAGGTGCTTCCTGATCCCTGAGGTAATCCTCTCTCTCTCTCTCTCTCTCACATAAGGCCCTTGACAACCACTGATGTGCCTATTTTAGAATTTCATATAAATAGAACCATATACTGCTTTGGAAATGGATTCATTTTCTTAGACATATTAGTAACCCATGCCTTTTCATTGCTGAGTGGTATTCTTGTGTGTGAATGTTCCACAATCTGTTTATCCATTCTTGGTGGTAAGCTTTAAGAGGACCATACTAAGTTGCAGAGAAGTAGGGAAGGGAAGAACCAAAACAGACTAGATAGAAAAACATTTGTAATGGCTGTCATAATCATACCACAATCATAAAACAACTATGCGACTGTCTAACTCCATTCCTGATGAAGTGGGAGAGATTACCATAAACATGCTGTGGTCTGAAAGACAATCTCACAGTAAAGAGCTGCGATGTATAATGCTCTCTACTGGAAAAGAGGTTATCATTCTTTGCAACATTATGGGAACCCAGGATAGGAGACCATATTAGCTTTTATATATCCATCTCTGCCCAAAACACCTGAATAGGGCAACACATCTTATGTAGTGAAAATTGGTAACTGGTAAATTCTGAGCATATTTCAATAAACCAAGTCAAACCTTGGAAGGATTATATAAATTCCTTTCATAGATTATTCTTCCAAAAGTCTGAAACATTTTCAGAACATCAGAAATGGCAGACATTCATGGAGAAAGAAAAGTTAAAGTTTGAAGTAGTTGGGTAAGATTACTTTCTTGAAGATAAAGACAGATTAACCTTCTTTTGACCACTTAGCAAACTGACTATGCTAGAACATATTATTCTTATTCTTAAGACTATTTGAGGTTTTCAAAAACACTTTCAGATATAAAGTTAGATAATTCCTGTTTTTCAGATACAACAACATTTACGGACTTGCTTAAAGGTGTATAAGCTAGCCAACTACACAAATCCACAGTTCATTTTGAAGCAAACAAAACAAGAGTATATTAAGAATACATCTTAATATGTTTCTCACAAGTTGCTAAAATTTTGCTTTACTGGTTCTGAACAAAAAACTGTAGCACTGTCCATATAAAAATACAGTATTTTGTAGAACTGAAATTTCCTTGTATTCTGCTGATCAAGCAAGGATTATTTCAATAGAGGAGAGAACACAATTCAGTGTAAACCTACTGAACAGAAATTAAAACATATATACATAGATATACACACATGCACATACACTCTCCTCTTTCCCAGGCTCTGTAATGCAGCAAAACTACATTTATTGTTTACCTTTATGATGCCACTCAACAAGAACGTCACCGTCAGATTAATAAACTTAGATCCACAAAGATTCTGTGTAATGAAATTAGGTATAAATGTAGATATACTCTTTTCGCCAAAATTCTTGACCTTAATATATTGGTGTAAGAATACATGCACTTGTTCCTATAACCTTTAAATCTCTGGATAAAGAAAAAACTGACAGTGGTACTGTCTGCCTAAAAATCCTAATTTTTTTGTTCTCCAATATAGACAAGTCTACAAAACAAACAAACAAACAAAAACAGGCTGAGCACAGTGGCTGATGCCTATAATCCCAACACTCTGGGAGGCCAAGCCCAGAGGATCATTTGAGCCCTAAGAGTTTGAGACCAGCCTGGGCAATGTGGACCTTGTCTCTATAAGAAAACCAAAGAAAAACAGCAAACAAAAAACACAGGCTGAATATTGTGGCTCATGCTTGCAATCCCAGCAATTTGGGAGGCTGAAGCTGGAGGGCTGGGTGAGCCCAGGAGTTGGAGACCAGCATCAGCAACATTGTAAGACCCTCTCTCTACAAAAAGTAATAAAAAATAAATTAGCTGGGCATGGTGATGCACATCTATAGTCCCAGCTACTCAGGAGGCTGACGGCGGAGGATCCTTTAAACCCAGGAGTCCAAAGACACAGATTGTACCACTGCTCTCCAGCCTAGGTGACAGAGCGAGAGCTTGTGAAACAAAGGGAAGAAAAGGAGGGGAGGAAGGGAGAAAAGCAGGTAGGAAAAGAAAGAAAAAAAGAGAACATGCATTCCTAATTTTTAAAAAACTGATTTATTTAAGGTTCAAGGTTTCAGTCTTTCAAAAAAGCAGGCAATCTGCAAGGTCTGACTTTTGAAATGTGAAATAATGAAAAGTGTACGTTTCCAGTTGTAAGCCTGAATTTTTAAAACAACAATTGAAAAGAACCAGACTGAGGAGTGACAATGACCACAGGTATTTTACTCACTGGACTCATATATAAGAATAGTTAAGATGTTTTTGGATACTTCTTATTACATCATTTACTTCCCTTATCTACTTGAAATTTTATAAATTTTAAAAGGTATTTCTCATTATACTATTATTAAATGATCCCAATCTCATCATTGTGCAAGAGAAATGAGCTCAAGTAATATGTCTGACTACTTAAAAGGAGTAACCAAAGGTGGGTCACTACAATCCTGGAATGGCTTTTACCCTTAATTGTGTTATGTTTACTTAAAAATTAGAAATAGATAACTGAACAATCTATATTCACTGTCATTTTTGTGCAATCTTCCTTTCTTACATGGTCTATGTTAAAGGCATGCTAATCTTTCATATGGTAATCTGATATGCACATATCAGACCTATTACATAATCCCACAATGAAAATAAAGTCTCCCCCACCATGATAAAATATTCTAGAAATGGAATAATTAAGTAAACTTTCCAGCTTCTTAAAGATTCCTTCTGTTATATAAGAGGTCAAAGCAAACATCAATGTCAGTGTATTTGATAAGGTTATATAAAGATCAGGCAGGAATGGAAGATGTGAGGAAGTTGATTTAAGATCTTCATTCCATAAATAAAAATTACATTCAAATAATTACTGTTATCTTCCAACTTACATATGCATTTTAAAGTGACATTTAGATGATCAAGTACACACACCTATTTTAATGTACAGAAACTCTTTTTCTGAGCACACTACTTATTTATTTTTAAAGTTGTCTGGAGAGCTATCTCCTGCCTCTTCTTCATGTGGTACCACTGGAAATGTCTTTCCCAACACATTCCTACTACTGCACAGGAGGGTCAAACACCAATCCTTATCATCATCCCCCTTTTCTCTCCTCCACCATACTGATTCATTCAAGGACAGGTATACAACCCAAGAAAATCAGGGACTTTCCTTAAATGCTGATATATAAATGACTAGATATTATCCTCTTTTATTATAAAGGGAGAGACTGAGGGAGGTCACACGATGTGAGACTGTCAGTACTATCTTCATTTGACCTCTGGATCCAGCCAAGCCTGAAGCTAGACATTCTCTGGGCTTTACCCATCATGCGAACTGATGTGTGTTTCCATTTAATTTTGGTTGAATATACATCACTAACACCAAAATTGGGACCATATGTCATTATCAGAATTTTTAGTCTAGTGTAGGTATTGACAAACAGCAGCCTGTGGGACAAATTTGACTGGCAACCTGAGCCTCTCAAACTATGAATGGTTTATACATTCCAGAGAGTAGTAATAAATGAAGAAGAAGATGTAGCAAAGATTGTACGTGCTCAGCAAGGCCTAAAATATTTACTGTACGGCCATTAGCAGAAAATTTGTTACTGACCTGGACTTTGAAGGAGAAAAAAAGCATAAAAAAACAAAAAACCAAACACATAAAAATTCATCCAAATTTCAAAAACTAGTTAAAACTCTCCAAAACAAACTAAATAAGACCTCTTGATATTTTAACAGAATATAATATACAAATTAACATCTTAAACAAGGGTAGTAGGTATCAAAAAAAATTGCTACAAGTCATTTACATTTATAGGCCTATCAGAGGATGACTACTGGCCGAGTACAGTGGCTCACACCTGTAAGCCCAGCAGTTTGGAATGCAGAATGCCTCTGCATTCTGAATTCCAGGTGGATTGCTGGGGGCCAGAAGTTTGAGACCATCCTGGGCAACATAGTGAGACCCTGTCTCTACAAAAAATTAGGAAAAAAAAAAAATTAGCTGGGTATGGTGACACAAGCCTGTAGTCCCAGCTGCTCAGAAATCCAAGGAAGTAGGATCACTTGAGCAGTGAGCTATGATCACACCACTGCACTCCAGTCTGCATGACAGAGCAAGACCCTATCTCTTTAAAAAGAAAAAAAGGTGTTTTTTTTTTTTTTTTCCTTGAGATGGAATCTACTCATGGAAAGATGCTGTGGACATCACTAAAATGACAAAAAGGATTTAAAATATACATAAACTTAGTGATAAAGCAGCAGCAGCAGGGTTGAAAAAAAAACGACTCCAATTCTCAAAGAAGTTCTACTACAGATAAAATGCTATCAAAAAGCATCGCATGATATGTAAAAAATATTTCGTGAAAGCAAAAGTCAATCAACGCTGCAAAGATCATTGTTTTGAAACTGCCACGGTAACACCAACCTTCAGCAACCACCACACTCATCAGTCAGCAGCCATCAACACTGAGGCAAGACTATCCCACCAGCAAAAGATTATGACTCACTAAGGCTCAGATGATCATTAGCAATTTCTAGCAATAAAGTATTTTTAACTAAAGTACATACTTTTTGTTAAGATACAATGCTATTACATGCTTATTAGATTACAGTATAGTGTAAATACAATTTTCAAGTGCACTGGGAAACAAAAAACCTCATGGAACTCACTGTGATACTCATTCTATTGTGGTGATTGGGAATTGAGTGCATTAACATCTCCAAGGTATACCCATGTAACTATATTAATGGTCACTTTGGTAAAAATAAATTCAAAAATGAAAAGTAATCTATGAGGTTATAAAAAGAAATCACAGACTTTTGTTTTAAAATAACTCAGTAATAAGACATTTTGCTGATGAGCTAAATCCCAAATGCAATTTTTAAAGCAAATTTTTATTTCCTAGTCATTGTACAGCCATTTCAAGTATTGATTTGTCAATTATGAATTAAAAATGTTAGAAATGTCCAAAGGAATTCATCTAAGCATTATCTACAACAAGGAGAAACTAGAAAAGAGCCAAATGCCCAATAATAGGGGTTGGTTAAATAAAACAATAAGGTAATTGAAAATTCAAGAAAACAGTTATTTAATAAGGATGTGAACAAGTTGACACTTTTACACGACTGGTGGGAATATAAATTCATAGATTTCTAAGTGCAATTTGAAACTATATGTCAGTATCTAGAAGAATATAACCAGTGACCTAATGATGAAATAGTGGTGTAAATTACAAAGCTATACTTAATTAGGGTACATCTATATCTAGCCATTACAAATGATGTAATTTATGGTTACATGAAAGGTTAACTAGTCTATTACAAAAGTGCTTAGGCAAATAAACCACTTTTGTTTTTCTACAACTATTACCTCGCTCTGTCATTCTGAAAGTGAAGTTTAATGGACATCAAATGTCTATTTCAGAGCCGGGCCCATAATAGGCACTCAAAATGCAATGCCTACTGTCATGTACAGCGAGATTATACTTTTGCCTATGCATAGGGAAGTGTCTCCCTTCTGGATAAAGACAAAAGATTTAACACACATGCACTCACTCTGTCTCCACATGAAACACCACTAACATGGCATTAAAACAATCTGAGCCACAAATCTACAAGGATGAGAAGAACGGAAGACATTATGATCACAACACGATTTTAGAAGACGAAAACCAGAAATGCCAGGGCTAATGCACTGGGAAGTCCAAAATGCCGAAAGTAGAAAGCTGAGATTAAGTACCAATTAAACTGACACAACAGAAATCCAAAAAGGCTCAGGATCTGATGGTGCCAGATACCTCTAGAGCAGCATTGGGATTAAAACTGAAGATTGGCTGATAGACTGTTTACAAAGCATCAGATCCCCAGATCCCCTCCCCAACTTGCACAGCTGGGCAACCAATCCTCTCTGGTTCCAGCAAAAAAACAAGATCTTTATTCTTTAGAAAGTATAAAATATAAAAATTCTTGACTAAAAGTACACAGTACAAATAGGTACACTATACTAAAAATAAGAAGGAGAGAGGAAAATCGAATACAGACACACTGTCTGACCATATACATTATCCTGCCTCTGAGCCCTCTTTTCCCACTCCGCCCCCAGAACTCGGACAGTTAGGGCTTCACTTTGAGGCAGGAGTTTGAAACAATCTTCTCTGTGGAATTTCACCAACTGAAGAAAAAAAGATCTAAAAATAATAAGAGGAAGTTCACAACGAAACAACCCAATCAGATCACTAAACAATAAGTCTCAGGCAAACCTCACTTATGTACTCAGAGCTTAGAAATTAAGACTTCTGGTCTCAAATTACACTTAAGTATGATGAGACAACAAGGAAATAGCAAAATTACCAGAATCTGAGGAAAGTTCCTAGCATGAAATACAACCCAAGAGCACCGCCCCCCCAACCAAAAGCTTGAGATTACACAGGCAAAGAAAACTCATCATTAATGTCATCAAAAAAGAAATGCAATCATAACCAAACACAAGATTCTATAAACAAGGAAACGAAAACAAAATCACCTCTTGGAAATAGAAGATGGCAAACAGTGGGAAAAAAAGCAATTCAAGAGAAGGGCTGGAAGATGAAGTAGAAATCTACCAGAAACAGAACAAAAAAGGAAAGTAATGTCAAAGAGTAAGATCAAGACCACTTAAGAGGACAAGCGCTCAGTACAGTGAAAAGAAACAAGTGCAGGATGACCAACAATCCCAGTTTGCCTAGGACTATCCTGGTTTTAGAGCTGTAAGTCCTGAGTCTTCAGAATGCCCCAGATCCAGAGAAAGCAAAAGAGAGGTCACTCTATCAAGGAATGCAAATGAATTCACAGCAATGGGCAATATCATCACACTTCTAAATAATGGAAATGCAAGCTTCCATAGAAGAGGTTACATATACAACAAATCAGAAACAGGAATGGTGCCAGTATTGAAAGACAGAAGACCCTAATTCTTCAAAATTCTGAAGGAAAGTAATTACCAACCCAGAATTCTATATTCACTAATCTGTCAAATAAGTATCAAGTTGGTATGATACATTTTCAGACATTCAAATTTTGAAAAAATAAATTTTATATTAAAATCTCATAAATACTTTCCCTTAAAATCAAGAAGAAGAAATGCTCCACCAAAACAAGAAACCAAGAAAGATGACATGAAATC
The DNA here is from genome assembly GCA_004027715.1 of Plecturocebus donacophilus. Lineage (NCBI taxonomy): Eukaryota > Metazoa > Chordata > Mammalia > Primates > Pitheciidae > Plecturocebus > Plecturocebus donacophilus. The sequence goes on from PVKP010000800.1 coordinate 26,421, forward strand.
TGGAAAATGAAAACTTTAAAAGACTGAAGAAAATCCTAAGGCTAAAGCAGTATAACCAGGCTTAAAGAACAACCATCCAGAGGCCTCATTTCTTCAGGAAGATGAAACAGATGCATGTAGACAGGTTGAGAAAAGACTGTGACAATCAGTAAGGAGTGTGGAGTTTGATTAAGTTCATAGGAAAGGAAGGAAAACAATAACATAAAAAAGGAATTTAAAATTCAGGAAAAGCAAAAATGTGTGAGAAAGGAAATGTTCCTACATGGCTCAGTGTAAATAACATTCAGATGTTCATAATACAATAAATTCTGCATACTGATCATCACTGAAAAGATGGAAAGTATGTAACTGTATATGTTTGGATAGGTGAATGGGGTGGGGTAAGGTCAGAATGCAAAATTTTCATTTTCCATAAGGGAAATATAACAGAGATCAAACTGTGGGGGATGGGGGAGGGGGAACTCAACAAACAGATACATGAAAGCACATAATCTACACAATGAAACATCAAAATAATCAGCTATAGAAAAGGGCAATGTGGCAGAAACCGCTTTTAAAAAAAATAATAGATCTGGCCAGGCATAGTGGCTCATGCCTATAATTCCAGCACTTTGGGAGGTCTAGACAGGAGAATCGTTTGAGTCTAGGAGTTTGAGACAAGCCAAGGCAAGATGGTAAGACCTCATCTCTACAAAAAAAGTCTTTTTTAAAAAAATTAGCTGGGCATGGTGGCATGTGCCTGTGGTCCGAGCTATCCGGGAAGCTGAGGTGGGAAGACTGCTTGAGTCTATGCGATCAAGGCGGCAGTAAGCTATGACCATCATCTTGAAGGAGGAGGAAAAAAAAGCTTAACATAACTCTTTCACTTTACACTGCACATAAGTGTTGATAAATATAAAAATTTTGGCATGAAACATACCAAAAAAAAAAAAAAGAAAGAAAAAGAGGTAGCCCTGATTTTGTATTTTTCTTCTTTGTATATTTTGGTACTTTCTGGATTTTTTTAACAAACATATTTCAGAATCAGAAGTGTCAAAACCAATCCAGAATACAGGTTAAGAATATAAAGGGCAATTACTAGTGTAAGTTAAGTAAAACATTATTTGGCCAATTTAATTCTTATTTTGATCTTGTACACAAAACTATATAACACGATCATTTATAATTTCCAAACAATGTAACACAAAGCAAAGCCTTGTTAACAAGTCAGTGCTGAATTTTCCATTAAATGATCTCTTTTTAAAATTTGGCAACTCGTTTTTAAACTTTTTTTAAAGTATCAAAACTACTAGGATTATTTGTTAATAATTTTTCAAAGCGGTCACATATTGAACTATTTAACTTTTAAGTTGCTAAATTACTTTAACAGCTGCCTTGTAATATGGAAAACTGACACTCAAGCCTTTTCCTTTTAAACTCCCTGTTCAACTTTTCACAGGGCTCGCAGATCATCTACGTTTTTCACGTAGAGATGATCCTACAAGATACAAGTTGGTGAAACCAAGTGTCTAACTTATATTCATCTCTCCTGCTCAACTCATTCTTACTTCCTCCCTTCACGCTAGAGGCGCAAAGCACTATGTCTTCCTAATCTAATCAGAATCTCCTTTCTAGAATTTGGCTTTTGCCTGGTTCTTGTCTGAGTCTGATAATAACCACAGGCTGTATGCAAGTCACCAGGAGAATATCAAACTCAAGACAAAAGTAAGCTGTTAACTACTGCTATGTTATTAATAACGGGCACATTAAATAAACATGCACTTTAAATATAATAGAGAGTAGGCTGGGCGAGGTGACTCACGCCTGTAATCCCAGCACTTTGGGAGGCCGAGGCGGGCGGATCACGAGGTCAAGAGATCGAGATCATCCTGGCCAACACAGTGAAACCCCGTCTCTACTAAAAATACAAAAAAAAATTAGCTGGGCGTGGTGGCACGCGCCTGTGGTCCCAGCTACTTCAGAGGCAGAGGCGGAAGAATCGCTTGAACCTAGGAGGCGGAGGTTGCAGTGAGTCGAGATTGAATCACTGCACTCCAGCCTGGTGACAGAGCAAGACTCTGTCTCAAAAAATAATAATAATAGGGAGTAAAGTAGATCTTCAGTAGAAACATCAGCCTGGAAATATGATAACTTAAATTTTTCTATAACAGGTTCCATAAATACTCACATTTTGATCACTAATTGTTTCTTGTAATTCTATACCATCATCATCTACTCACTTCGAAATTATTGCAAAAAATTTTTTAAATTAGCTGACTTTTAGGCCAGGGTGCAGTGGCTCAAGACCAGCCTGACCAACATGGTGAAACCCCATCTCTACTAAAACTAAAATTAGCTGGGCATGGCAGTGTGCACCTGTAATTCCAGCTACTCAGGAGGCTGAAGCAGAAGAACTGCTTGAACCTGGGAGGCGGAGGTTGCAGTGAGCCAAGATTGCACCACTGTACTCCAGCCTGGGTGACACAGTGAGACTCTGTCTCAAAAAATAACAATAATTAGCTAACTTTTAAAAAAAGGCAGATTAGCAAAATATATTTTGAAGACAAACTAGTTACAAAATTATTTAAAGTATATTAAAATATTATTAAAATATTTTTAAAGCAAATTATATCATTACATTACCCTACTGGTTTTATATTTATGCTGTATAAATTTGCAAGAATGTCTTATCTACTTAGGCTAAACAGCAGAGTTAGCAATAACTTTCTAATGTACATTAAAAGTTGTTTTGTAACACTCTTCTTTCTGGGATACTCAGGAGACTTTTACCAATCAACACAGAATGACCTTTGTCTCAGAGCTGTTTTGATGAGATAGAGTGGGCCAGCAACAATGCTTCAGGAAGTCTATTACTAAAGTAGCTGTTTCACTAGATCTTCTGCCAGACCTAGTGCCGCACCAGGAACTTGTTCACTGGCCTACTAACAGTTGACGAAGCAGCACAATAACAAGGTCTTCCTGTTTAAGCTACCTCACTAAATGCATTACATCATTTCCTGAGTGTATTCCATGAATGACTGCTGGCTCCCAAAATAATAATAGTTGGTCAAATTAATTTGCCAAACACTGGGTTAAGAAGTTACTGCAAGTCTTCCCATAGCTTTCAATATGTTCCTGCTTATCTAGAATCTCCTTGAATAATACTTGAACACAGGGAATGGTTTTCCACAAAGTATCTTGAAAATACTGTTGTTCCTACAATTTAAAAAACATTTCCTTTACCTCTCCTACTGACCAATTATGTCTTAGAATAAGTCTTTACCTGAGGAAACACGTCACATTTAAATTAACAAGTTCAATTCTTAGAAACTGGAAGAAAACAAAGGATATCCAAAATAAAATAACCTACCCAATATGAAATTTCTCACAATGGCCTACTCTATTTTTAATATAATTTATAGACTTTTATTCCACTAAGATAATCAGAAGCCCACCTCTCAACTTCTACCCACCCACTGAATCAAATTCTAGCCTCTGGATTAATGTTAAAACAAAAAACCATGATGCATACAAAAGCCCTTTAAATACATGACCTGGCTGGGGGAGGTGGGCAGATCACCTGAGGTCAGGAGTTCGAGACCAGCCTAGTCAACATGGCAAAACTTTGTCTCTATTAAAAATACAAAAATTAGCCAGGCATGGTGGCAGCCACCTGTGAATCCCAGCTACCTGAGAGTCTGAGACAAAAGAATCACTTGAATCCAGGAGAGGGAGGTGGCAGTGAGCTGAGATCACAACACCGCATTCCAGACTGGGTGACAAGAGTGACACTCTGACTCAAAAATAATAATAAAATACAGACATACATGAGCATAACTCTTAATTCACCATTACATGGTACATTATAATACATTGCTGCATTCTATGGCACTGTAGATTTTCAAAGTTGTATCATGTATAATCTTTCATTTATGCTTCACAAGGAGGAATCTTATTATTGCCCAAATAAGATTAGGAATAAAGTTGGTATCATGACTACAACTAAATGATTTGCTCAACCTCACAAAACTGTAACAATCTTTACTTTTTAAAGCAATGTACATGTATTAATATCAACTTTTTGTTTACATTTATGTTGATTTATCCATTTATATAGGTTACATGTTTATATATAAAATTATGCAATTTTATTTGTGTATATATATTCCTACTTTTGACTTTCTTATATAAATTTAAGGGGTACAAGTGCAGTTTTGTTACATGAATATGCTGCTTAGTGACAAAGTCTGGGCTTTCAGTGTTAATCATCATCCAAATCATGTATATTACAGCCATGAGGTAATTTCTCATCCTTCATCGCCTTCCCAGTCTCCAACGTCTATTATTCCACACTCTATGTCCATGTATATACATTATTTAGTTTCAACTTACAAATAAGAACATGTGGGATTTGATCTTCAAGAGATTAAAAAAAACTTTAAATCTGGGGTTCCAAATCTAATAGCTAGCTCCTGTAAAATTGATTAATGGCCGTGACTTACCGATCCCTCATTCTCAATATGCTGCTTTGAATATGTTTTCTGCCATAAGACAATCACTTTCAGTTGTACACCTCAAATTTTGCGATGCATCCTGTGTCCTAAGTACTATGCTAAGTCTTCTCACATTTTCATTTATTCCTCAAATAGCTATTATGCCCTTTGAACCCAACATTTTTGGCTCTACTCCTCAAAATACCATTACTTGAAATCCAGAGACAATCATAAAATACCACATTTTGCCACCGTATCCTTAAGATATCTGCCAATTAATGCTGTTGTGAACTTTTTTCTGAAGTGACACATTTAATCATGCGTAAAACGCACAGGGCCTTGTTCTGACTTCAAGAAACCTTCCCAGACTTAACTTGCCCAATCTGCTTGCCCATATGCATTGTGTTCTCAAGACCAATTTCTGGGATCAGATGGCCTGGGTTTAACTGCATTCTATCACTTCTTAGTTCTGTGACCTTAGACAGGTAACTTGAGTAATGACCCAGAGTTTCCTAACCTGTAAGCTGGGAATAAAAATACTTGTCATACAAAGGCTGGGCATGGTGGCTCATACCTGTAATCCCAGCTCTCTGGGAGGTTGAGGGGGTGGATCACTTGAGATCAGACATACAAGACCAAAATGGTGAAGCCCCGTCTCTACTAAAAACACAAAAAATTAGCCATGTGTGGTAGTACGTGCCTATAATCAGGGAGGCTGAGATAGGAGAGAATCACTTGAACCCAGCAGATGGAGGTTGCAGTAAGCCAAGATCAGCCCCTGTACTCCAGCCTGGGTGACAAAGAAAGACTCCATCTTAAAGAAAAAAAAAAAAAAAAAAAAAAAAAAAAAAAAAAAAAAAAAAAAAAAAAAAAAAAAAAAAAAAAAAAAAAAAACTTGCCATATAAGACCGACGAGGAACAAAGAAGATGATTCACTTAAGGTTATTTAGAACTGTCAGGCACTTATAGCACAGTAAATATATGCTATTTTGTTTTGAAATGTTTTCATTTATTTGAAAAGCAGCAAATATATACTGAATGATACGGTATAAATCCTTGGGTCCACATAGTATTCATCTCTAAATTTAATCAATAATATCAATGAAGGACCAAATAAAATTTCATTTCCACTAGAGTCTTAGTATCTCCAAATGGCCCAATTATGTTACAACAGTAAAACACTGAAACGTGAGTTAAAAAAGAAAGAAAAGAAAATGCCTCATTCAAGGTCACGCATACCCCCATCTTCAAATCCTAACTCTGCCAAGTATGAGGTATGTTACTCAGATAAGTTATTTCATCTCCTTGGAATAAATTTTCTGGATAACTATCCTAGGCTGGGTGTGATGGCTCACACCTGTAATCCCAGCACTTGGGGAGGCCAAGGCAGGCAGATCACATGAAGTCAGGAGTTTGAGACCAGCCTGCTAATATGGTGAAACCCCGTCTCTACTAAAAACACAAAAATTAGCCAGGCATGGCGGCATGCACTTGTACCCAGCTACTCAGGAGGTTGAGGCAGGAGAATCGCTTGAACCTGGAAGGGCGGAGGTTGCAGTGGGCTAAGACGGCGTCACTGTACTCCAGCCTGGGCAAGAGAGCAAGACTCTGTCTCAGAAAAAAAAAAAAATCTATCCTAAAGCACCATTATTTTGAAAAGATAATGTAACTGCATATGTAAAATACCTGGTACTTATTCTATGCTAAACAAAGGCTGGTTCCATTCTCTTGTTTCAGCAGCTCAGGCTATGATTAGAGATCAGAAGTGTGACAGCAGCAGTGAAAATGGAAAAGTGATATAATAGTGACAACAGAACACATAGATACTGTGAGAGTGAATGAAATAATGGTGAAATGAGTTTTAAAATACTAAATCAGTTTGTGACTATGTGCTGAGCAAGCTTAAAGGAATTATCTGGATTGGTTTTATTAAATCAGTGGCATAGTGACACTGCCTAACCTCACTGATTAGTCACTGGTAGGGTTGGGTTTTCTTTTAAAAATCATGTTAACAAACTATGTAAGAAAAGAAAGCTGATGTCTGCAAAGGACCAAGGCCATGACACTCAAGTACAATCTGCTATTGCCTGGCCCTAGAACCCTCCTACATAACTCATTTAAGAGATGAGTTTTTCAAGTGAGGCAGACTGGAAGGCAGAAAGGGGAGTGAATCCTATGCAACTTGCTGTAGACACAACCCGGCCCATTACATAGCTACTACAATGGACAGACTGACAAATAAAAGACACAGGGAGGAAAGGCGGTATAAAAGCTGACCTAAATAACTCCAATTATCAATAAATCCTTGGAAGGACAAATAGTTGGTTGTCCTTTTAACTTGGACTTTTATTTCCTTCTGACTTCAAGACACTGATCTAGCCTATCTTAATCCTTTAAACTTAAAACATTTTATACAGATGTACTGCATATTTGATACACCAAAACAGAACAAAATTCAATCTAAAAGATGTTACTTCACAATAACCTACCATACAGGTTAAACATAACATTTTTTATATGGTACCTACCCTTAACAGTATTCTTGTCATTTTAGGTAATATCTGAATCAACCAAAAGTAGTTTTAGATTGCAGGGTTAAATTAAACAGAGCTAACAGCTCTGATTCAATATTAGGTCAGGCTGACTCAATATTAGCTATACTTTGACAAGAATGCTAGTAGACACTATATATAATCTTAAACCAAGAAAACATTATAGCCTTACCCAAATGTAGATCTGAAATCAGAGAAGAAAAGATGCTTTAAAGCAACTTCCTAATTAGATGTTATATAAATTAAATGCCTTTAAAAATTGTAGGTAAGTGCTTTATTATCCTATTTGACCTTTATAGATTTCTCAAATACAAACAAGAAAAGAAGCCTGGGCACAGTGGTTCACACCTATAATCCCAAGGCAGGTGGATCACTTGAGGTCAGGAGTTTCCAAGATCAGCCTGGCCAATACGGTGAAACCTCCCTCTAATAAAAATACAAAAATTAGCTCGGTGTGGTGGTGCACAATTGTAATCCCAGCTATTGAGGAGGCTGAGATAGGAGAATTGCTTGAACCTGGGAGGTGGAGGTTGCAGTGAGCCAAGATTGTACCACTACTCCATCCTGAGAAACAGAGTGAGACTCTGTCAAGGAAAGAGGGAAGAAAGGGAAGAAAGGGGAGGAAAGACAGGAAGGGTAAGGGTAAGGGAAAAGAAAACAGAAAAGAAAAGCAAAACATTAGCATTCCCCAGATGAGCAGTTGGCTCACTGAAGAAGTCTTTTGGTAAAGAAAAAGGGAGAAGAGTTCCTAGAGATCTCCAAAACTGACACATGAAGGAATGTACAGAACGCTATGTTTCTTCCATCTAGTTTCTGTTTCTTTCCTTGAATATATTCACAAAACGTAAGTTCTTTCTACTCCACTGTAAACTTTGAGAGCAATATTCTTTCTCACTCACTTAGGACCCACAGTAGTATATATAAGCGTAGTGAAACGTAAAAGTAGTATTCAACTTCAGACAAAACTCCTTAAAGACCATGAGATAACACATATTAATAAAGTTTAATTTATATTGAGGTATATTTATTTTAATAATTCGGTGTATCTATACATCAAGAACATATAATATAAAAATATATATATATTTGGCCAGCCATGGTAGCTCACGCCTGTAATCCCAACACTTTGGGAGGCCAAGATGAGCAGATCACTTGAGGCCAGAAGTTGTTGACCAACCTGGCCAACATAGTGAACCGCATCTCTACTAAAAACACAAAAATTAGCCAAGCATCGTGTGCATACTTGCAATCCCAGCTACCTATGAGGCTGAGGCAGGAGGATCGCCTGAACCCAGGAGGCAGAGGTTGCAGTGAGCTGAGATTGTGTCACTGCACTCCAGCCTGGGTGACAGAGTGAGACTCCATCTAAAATATATATATATTTGATGTCTGATCATGGCAACTCATAACTAAAAAGAACAACTCCTAACTAAATGATAATTTTGTATGTGGTATAGAAGAAAATCCAACTTTATGTCCCATCCTGATATTAGAAAGTCAGTGAAGTAGCATATGCCGCAAGGACCAAGAAAGATACAGACACTAAAATATGATGGTTTTCTAATAAAAGAAGGCAGTATTCCTTTCCTGTCTGCATAAAACTAAACATAGTAGCAGTTATTACATGCTGTTAGGTATTTAATTATAGGGACAGTAATAAATCTAAGATTATCTAAGACGTTGGGGGAAAAGCCCTTAACTTTAAAGCATATTTGCTTTGACAAACCAAGAGAAACTTCCTTTAATTAAAGAAAAAGAGCTTTGTGTAAACTTACTTGCTAATTTGGCCTGTAATCCAGAAGGTCCAGGTTTTGATGCCTCTGACTTAGAAGACCCTGGAAGAGACAGTTTTGTTTTAGGAAGGCTAACTTTAGGGCTGAAACGAGCAGCCCAATCAAATTTTGAAGAGCCACCAGTTTTACTCTGTTCCTTTTCCCTGCTACTTCTTCTAGGACTGGGACTGGAAGCTGAACGGGAACGCCTGGCCTTGTTCTGATCTTTTCCTTGTTTCACTCTGGCACCTGGTGGTACAGTGGAGGAGGCCGAGGCTACAGCAGAAGACGAGGAGGAAGTAGAGGCAGCAGAAGACGAATCAGTGATGGTGCTACACCCAGCTTTGGCTGAGGTGGCTGATTTTGAAGCCAGCTTGGTAGGTTTTGCAGATCTCTCTTCTGCACCAGTTGATTCAGACCCAGAACCACTCTTTACACAAGAACTCTCTGTCCTTTTTCTTTTCTGACTCCGTGAACCGCCAGTGGCCCCACTCTTTCTGGTATGAGCCTTGCTTGTTGACGGTGATTGTGCAGATTTCAGTTGTTGCTCCTGGTCTAAATGTCTCTTCTTTGATTTACTATGTGGCTTATTTGTTTCTGCGGGAGACTCAGTTTGCTGAAGTGCTTTTGGTTTTTTTGCAGAGCTAGGAGAATTGGTCCTGTTGTAGTCTGGACTAGCACTGCGTTTCACTCCTCGAGAATGGTCTTTCTTAGGCACCTGCCCCGTTTTTTGTCTTTCTGAAGTATTGGCTCTGTCTGGATCCTCTGGTTGTGGAACTATGACAGCAGATGATGAACTGCAGCTTCTAAGAGGTTAGATAAGAAAATAGTTAATATCGGTCTATCATAATTATAACTGTCATATTTAATGCTTAAATATGTTCCTAATAAGTCCAGTATTAAACATAGGTTTTCAGATGGTTCAAATCTGTAAAACGAAAGGAAAGAACCAAACAAAAGCAGATGTGACTTTGGATAGTAAAGTATTTGATTAGAAAATAAGGGTGTTCTTTAGCCCAAAGATTACTGACACTAACACTCCTTATTACAAAACAAGAATTAAGATTACAAGAAAAAGAACATTTAATTGTTCAGAACCAGAGGAAGCCAAAATAATGGTGCCCTATTCACAAGCACAACTGCTTTGTCAACGCTTAGAAGAAATAAGCATTAACATACGCACTTTCAAAATGAAGGTTAGAGATTTTTTTATTGTAGTACTATCAAATCTTCAGTTAACACTGCTTTCCAAAGACTCTTATCAATTAGATCTTAAGAATCACCCACCTAAACCTAAACTTTAGTGTCAGAGCAAATGGCTCTGACAATAAAAACTAAAAAAATTTAAAAATAAAAAAGATAGCCAGAATGGTTTGCTAAGCAAAGGGGGAAATCTTACAGCTCTCTAAACAAAAATCTCATTGTATCACTGACAAACACATTGTCTAGAGTATACTGCACTGATCACTGCAAAGATGATAAAGTGTCAATCCTAAAAGTTACTCTTAGAGAATAATAAAAGTATGTATCACAATATTTTGGAATAACCTCAAGTTTTAACATTATGCAATGATTCGAATCCAAATAATTCTGCCTTGAAAATGTATAAGCAACATGAAGATTTACCTTTTAGAAAGGTGTCCCCTTGACAGTTCAGAAGTAGTATTAGACTGCACTTTGGGTGCCTTAGAATTAGATTTTCTACTCTCAGGAGGGCTATATCCCTTATGTTTTGCCTGCCCTAAATGTGACCTGTCAGCAGAAAATCAAAACAGAAATCTATCAGGAAACTGAGATGCAAATACAATACGGAAAGTGAAATATTTTTACTTATTTTTTAAAGCTTCCCACAATTCACTACTGACCCTACCCTTTTCCCAAATATTTATAAATTATATTTATTATTCTATCAAATAATCTGGCAAAAGAAATTGCCTCTTAGAAACAATCCCCTCAATACCAAAGAGTTTATTATCACCAGTAGTCATAACTGCAAAGTGTTAATACATTCTTCAGCAATTTTAGTGCAGACATTCAAATATGCTACATTTTAACAAAAAGCAATTTTAGTCTTTAGATCTAAACACTACCTTTAATACATAATGTGACTGTATGGGTTTGGAAGTTTATGGAAAAGACAATTGATGATTCCCACAGTGATACTGTTTTCCAGTTTGTACATTAAAATTCAGGTAAACACAGTAAATGCAGAGACAAACGAACCAATTATCAAACTGACTTTACAAAGAAAATCATTTCAAGCGCTAAACAGTAAATAAACCTACGTGAAATCAATATAGTGATACTTGTAAAACTTTAAAAGTACTTGTCAATACAAAGAACACAAAAGAGTCCTGGAGAAATACAGAATTTACCACAAAAACTCCAAAAAACATTCAAATAATTCCATGATTGATATGGTACATCATATTTACAATAAATCAAATCCTGATGCCAGCACTGTTCTAAAAGCAAATTTGAGGAAGATGAAGAAATTTTTCAGTTAGATTTTTTTTTTAAACCTTGGGGAATGGTTCTATGAGATTTACATAAGCAATAACAAACGTACGTTAATATATATCCAGAAAACTGCTGCTATGCAGGTGAGATATTAAGGTAATAAATGTAATTTATGTAAGTCATAGCTGATACCAACATTCCACATAAGAACATATACTAATGAAAATTTAGAAAAAAGTTTCATTAATGTCAAATTTACTTGTTAAAAAAAGTTTAAGGCATTCATTCCAAACACCATCGCAAAAGAACTTAGAAATGAGTCACTGAAAAACTCACAAAATAATTCTAACTCAATCTGTAAGGATGCCATAAATTTCTTAAGATATCATACAAGTACAACCATCTGTTCAAAAAAAGGACCTAGGGTTTCTCTTTTCTGTATCATTTCTTCTTCCATCTTTCTAGAATTCATTAAATGAGTCTTAAAAGAAGGTAAGAAATTAGTTTCTCAAGAAAGGAAGCAGTTCCTGAATCCCTCATATTGTTTTTATTTTTAAGGTTCTAATCTGAAAGTAACAGTACTTTCTACTATAGATGAATTTCTTAAAAAACTCTAGGTTGGCCTTTCAAGTGTATTAGTCTTCACTTTTAGTAATGAAAGGACACATATACTTCAAGAAGTATATTTTCTCAAGTTGTAGCCAAGCTGAACCTTGCAAGATTTCTCATACATTGTGATTTTTTTTTTTTTTTTTTTTTGGTGTTTGAGACAGGGTCGTACTCTGTTGCCCAGGCTGGAGTGCAGTGTCACCATCTAGGCTCACTGCAACCTCTGCTTCCCTGGATCAAGTGATTCTTCTGCCTTGTATACACTGTGATTTAATTTTAATTTTTCCTAGATCTTCTCCCACTGCAGACTAAAATTTTGCTTTAATCAATGAGTTTCTTATTAAAGATTTAATTTCTAAGTTGCTTTTGTTTTTGTTAGATTTCTACTAACAGATCTCAGAGTTCAACTCTTTTCTCTTCAGAATTGAGACTATTCGTTCTATAGTTATTCTAAAAAAGAGAAGTATAACCCTGGTTTTGGGGTATGGAATTAAACAGCTACAGGAAATATAAATTACGCCATTCAAGTCCTCTACATTCTTGTTTTCTTAAAGATTGGTGCAGACTGATGTTTTAATTAAATCACATTTTCTACTTCGTTTCATTTTAAAATTTAAAATATATCTTGTGTTCCTTGATTATTAAAAAACTCATTTTGAGAGAAAACTACATACATTCAAAGCTAGACAACTTTGTGAAAAATAAATGTCCGAAACAATTAAAACTTCAGATTCATTCCATTTGTCATCAGAAACTGGCCCATATGAAACTAAAGGAGAGGGCTGAGGCAGCAGCCCTCATCTTTTTAACTTAAATAAATTGTTCTGTTGACTTTAACACAGCTTACATTAGATCCATCTAATTCTACTGTGTTATTTCTCATGCCCTTACTAATAACTTCAGTGAACTTCAGAACTTAGCAGGTAAACTCTCCATATTACACCGCAAAAAACTAAACAGCATCCAAATCATTTAGAAAACCAAGGCTCACAAAACTGGCTTAAATTCAACAACGCCCTACCTGGCGCAGCGGCTCATATGCCTATAATCCCAGCACTTTGGGAGGCCAAGGTGGGTGGATCACGAGGTCAGGAGTTCAAGACCAGCCTGGCTAAGATGGTGAAACCCTGTCTCCACTAAAAATACAAAAATTAGCTGGGAGTGGTGGCGGGTGCCTATAATCCCCAGCTACTCAGGGAACTGAGGCAGAGAATTGCTTGAACCCAGAAGGTGGAAGCTGCAGTGAGCGGAGATCGCACCACTGTACTCCACCATGGGCAACAGAGCAAGACTCCATCTCAAAGGAAAAAATTCAACAATATCCACACTGCTATTTCCTAAAATTATTTTAAAGTGTGATATTCTTACTGAGAACTGTTTAAAAAATGTATTTTAAAAAATCATAAAATATATCTTTAACTGTCCCTTCCGCCTATCTGTTTAGCCCATGGAACTTAATACATTTTCTGTAAAGGAGAGTAAATATTTTCAGCTTCCTGGGCAATATTGTATGTCAAAAAACAGGTACAGAAAATTCTCAAACAAACGAGCATGGCTAGGCTCCAGTCAAAATTTTATTTACAAAAACAGGCAGTGAGCCAGATTCAGCCCATGCACTATAGTCTGCAACCCTGGCTAACAAGGAATAGACAACCAGATGGTACCATGAAGTGACAATATGGGGCTTCCCAAAATGGAGCTCTATTTTATTATGTCCACTTATAAATTACTAATGCTCAAAATACTGCAAAGTAAATCTCCATAAAATAATGATGTTCAATCTGGAATAGCCAATTAGAACATCACAGTATTCAGAGGTAAAGGAGCCTTGGATGCCTCCTTTTAAAAAGCTCATTTTACCACCTCTCTAATTTAGCAAGCCTTAATACTCAACTTTAGTTTTTATTAAAAAACATAATCTTTTTAAAACCTAGTAAAATTTATATCCACTATAAATAAAATTTGTAGAATAGTATAGTAAAATTCATAACAAACTCTTTTAAACAGCACTAAAATGAGGCCATTTAGTAAATTATAGCCCAAAGATTTGGGGGAGAGAGAGTGTGTATGTGCGCGTGCATGCGGCACACATGTTGTCAGGAGCTTCTATAACAACATATGGGTATTCCTAAAAAAACCCTCATTTCTGCAAAATTACCCGCTAAAAATAACAGGGCTAATATGTTAAATATAAGATTAGGCTTAGAGCACACAAATCTATCTTATTTTGTAATGAGCATCCTAGCAAAAACATCATCAATTTTAATTAAAAAATTAAATCTCCAATAAAATTTGCACCAATAAATTCACTTTGGAGTCTTATTTTTGGATTTTCTCCTTTAACTGTAACTTTTTAAAAGACATTTTAAGAAAAACTTCAAAAAATTAAAAACGTAATTCTCAGGTAGACTTTCCTGTTTGTTATCAACTTTATAAACACAGGAGTAAATGGTTTTGAATTTCCTGAGACTGTTTTTAACAGTACAAAGTATGCTGGTTTTAGAAACCATTGGATAGCTATTTCTTTCACTCAATTATTTCTGCCAGATCTTTTTTTTTGTGTGTGTGGTAATGTCTTCGTATATATTACTAATCCTTCCATTTTAATTCAAAGGTCTTTCCCCATTTTCAGTTTATATATTAGCATTGTGGGAAAAACTGCTTATGAACCAACACTACTTCCATGTTATATTGACATCATTTCCCTATTTACCAAGTGTGTATGGGCCAATTCACATTAAAGAAACCAACATTGCAACAGAACAGACTATAATCAACTCTGGGTTACGTGCTTTCAAGATAATCTTGAAGTCTCAAATGCCTCTGAGCGTTAACTTTTAGGGACATAGTATTGACTGTACCCTTCCACGTACATTCGTACTGCTATTTGGTCAAATCCTTTACAGTAGTCCACAGAATTAAAAACCATCTCTAATCCAGAGGAGATCTAAGAGAGACCTAAACTTTGTATCAAGAGCACAATGTTGGGCCAGGTGTGGTGGTTCATGCTTGCAATCCCAGCAGTTTGGAAGGCTGAAAGCGGGCGGATTGCTTGAGCTCAGTTCAAGTCCAGCCTGGGCAACATGGCAAAACCCTGTCTCCACAAAAAATACAAATATTAGCCAGGTGTAGTGGTACATACACCTGTAGTCCCGGCTACTCAGGAGGCTAGGGTGGAGAAGATCACTTGAGCTTGGCAGGTCAAAGCTGCAGTGAGCTATGGTTGCACCACTGCACTCCAGCCTGGGCAAGAGTGAGATCCTCTCTCAATAAAATAAAAGAAAAAGAGCACACTACCATCTTAATGTTAGGAAAAACGAAGTGGCTAGTTGTAAGTAGCTAGTTAATTCCTCGTATAGGTGTTAAACTGCCTGAATTTAATTTTTATGCTAGACATATTCACAGCTTCTATGATATTTGATATACTCACAATTTATATGATACGCATATATATAATATACACGCACATATTACCACTTATATTTGGTAATACATGCATATTAATATTATATAATATACATGCATATTAATATTACATAATATACATGTATGTATTACCAAATATAAATGGATCATGGGTTTAATTACATCTCTAAATTTGTGTATGTGTATACAGACACATTTTTATGCTTTTCTACTTTAAATACACAATTACAACATTATAGTTTTGTCTTCTAAAAATCGGGTATTTTCTTTCAAATGCTAAAGAGCCACTGATTTTCAGTAATTAATGGTGAAAAGTTAACTTTAAATAAAAAACTCACTAATGTTTCCTGTATAATGTACTGTTTTTCTATTTCTATCACAAAAAGAAGCTTGATTAGTCTGACCAATGTTCCTGTCCTTAGAGTGAAACACTAGCCCAAATGATTCTATAATTTAGAATAAAGCAGTATTTCTAAACAGCAAAAGTACTGCCCCTAGGAAGCATTCTGGAAACATACACTGGGAAGCAGGGTTGCTATTCGTATTTAGCAGGTGTGGATTAGAGGTAAAGATAGGCAATATCCAGCACAAAAAGACCCAACAAAGAACTGTCCAAGGCCCCATATTATTTCAAAAGGTCTTGGTATGAAGACCTTATGAAAGACCCTGAAAATGTGGTAGTGACATAGGTGAAAAACATGCTTGCAATTTTTCAGATTCATTTTGCACAGTTCTTACATATCAAATTTTCCAGGAATGCATGTGAGTCAATAAATGATTATACTATTTTTTTGCAGCTTTATCAAGAGTCAGCGACAATTTTTAATGTCTACAATGAAAATGCAGCTTATGGCATTTAAATCTATAGTTGTAGTTGTCACATTCAGTGACTCCAAATACAGATGCACTATAACTTTGTGTCACTGTGTCCAAACATTTGCCTACTGAGATGTTATTTTTGTTATCAACTATTTTCCCTTTTGTTTATCTTTGTAAAATGCTAATACATTATATCAATAATTCTAAACTGTGTGTATACAGGCATTTTATTTCTTCATTTATTTGAAGATATTAAAAGAGCATAATAAGACATTTATATGATACACATTATAGACAGGGAGGACTGCGTCTGATAAAGTTGAGAAGCATTATACTAATCCACTCATTTCAAAAGATGTTAGGTTTGCCACTAACAAATATATGCAAGTCACAATGGGGCATTTAATATGTGTAACATATGATCTAGTTCCTGTCCTCAATGAGGTCAGAGTCTCATAAAACAAAGTAATCTACCAGGTACTCTCCACAGACGTTTCCAACAAATACTTTTAGCAGGAGAATGTAAGCTTTATAGGTCACACTATTTAAACCTGGCCCTGAAGGATAAAAAGCTGAGGAAAAAAGCTTTCCAGTCAAAAGCAGAATATAGACAAAGGTAGAGGCAGGAAATTATAAAACCCACACAGCAACTGGCAAATGATATAAATTACCCTGAACATGGAGATACATCAGAAAATAAGGATGGAAGGATGCTAAGTTCACCACTACGCAATTCATTCATGTACCCAAAAACTACCTGTACCCGAAAGCTACTGAAATAAAAAAGTTTATAAACACACAGCTTTTTTTTCTTAACTATAAGTGTTTATACACTTTAAAAAAAAAAAAAAAAAAAGATAGGCTAGGGCCAGACAGGGAAGGTTTCTAAATGCCTGTGGAAGGGCCTAGTAGATTTCTGTCCTTCATAATGGTTTACAGTTAAGAGACTGACAGGTTTAGAAGCAGTGAAGCAAAAGGAATGAATGTTTACATCCAACCATCTGGCTGTATAATGCTTACATTATTGTGGAAGATACAAGTAGGCAGAAGGATTGAATGGATCAAAACCGTGGGAAGGCCGGGCGCGGTGGCTCACACCTGTAATCCTAGCACTTTGGGAGGCCGAGGTGGGTGGATCACCTGAGGTCAGGAGTTCAAGACCAGCCTGGCCATCATGGTGAAACCCCATCTTTAAAAAGAAAAAAAAAAAAAAAAACTGTGGGAAAAGGACCCCCAAAAGGGTACCTTACAGCTTAACCTGCTTTTGCCTCCACATTTCACAAAGTAGTTAGCTAGAAGAGTTGGGGGACGGGTAGGTAGAAACACTGAGATAATTAAAAGGTGACTCGTGAGAGCTTAGTACTGAGTACCTCATGAACTATAGACTGACTTTCATAAATACCTATGTAAAAATTTCAGATGATGACTGGATAAAGATTAAGGTGCTAATTATGTAATAAGCATTACATTAAGCTTACATTATCTAACTTGATCCTCCAGTGATATCCAAGGCAGGTATTATTCCCACTAAGGATGTAGGAAGTGAGGTTTGCCATAGATGGCCTCTAGGCAGGAAAGGTAAATTTGAGCCCAGGGATTAAACTCCCTAAACCTGCAACCCCACAGCTGTAACTAGGGACTCAGTGGTCAAAGTTAAAGATCTATAACTATTAAGTTTTTCCTACCCATGCCTGTATTTCTGTCCCTAATTGTATACCGGACAAAATAATTTTTGTTTGTTTGTTTGGAGACAGAGTCTCACTAGGTCACCCAGGTTACTGCAGCGGCATGACCTCGGCTCACTGCAACCTCTGCCTCCTAGGTTCAAGCAATTCTCCTGCCTCAGCTGCCTAAGTTAACTGGGACTACAGATGCCTGCCACCATGCTCAGCTAATTTTTATATTTTTAGTAGAGACAGGGTTTCACTATGTTGGCCAGGCTGATCTCAAACTCTTGACTTCAAGTGATCCTCCCACCTCAACCTACAAAAGTGCTGAGATTACAGGTGTGAGCCACTGTGCCCAGCCAAAATAAATGTCTGAAGACTTTAGCGATAGTATATGAGAAAAATGGAGGAAAACACCACTGTTAATCTAAAAAGGAGCCCTCTACTTTCTTTTGTTCTCTATATTACAGCCTTCCAAATATGATACAAAAGCTTGCTGTTCAGTTCAGTGTATGTATTTTTAAATGACACTGAACCCTTTTAGGAAGGCATTCTAAGACTGGGAAAGCACTTTAAAAGTGGTTTGGAATATCAGAAGAACGAAAGCAAATCCTCAGTGAAGGATATGAGATAATAATCTATGGTAGCTAACAACTTCTTATGGGTTTGCAGTATGCTTATGATGCGACTTTGACTCAAGTCCAAACTTGATTAAAACAAGTCATTCTGTGAAGAAAATTACTAATATAAAACATATAAGCTATTGCTTTGTAGGCTCAGGAAAAAATTTAACATGGGTGCTATTAAGATTTAAATGTTTCTAACTTCCAACTATAGAAAAGTAGCCTCTGTTTTTCCTTAGACCAAGGCAACCATGCAAGTGTTGAACACAGCACCATAAATCTTGTCTCCTGACCCCAAGGCCTATTGGGACAGGCTAGTTTCAGAATTACCAATGCAGTAGGCACACATGTCTCCACGGCTAAAACTCCAAGCTGCCTGATTATAGCAGTAAGATTTACTCTTACTGTAAAGAGCAAGTTACAAATTACCCAGTCAAGTTACCCAGCCAATTCTAGTATAAATACATTTACTTATTTATTTACTTATGAATGAATGAATGAGTGAATGAATGAATGGGACAGGGTCTCTAGTCCAGGTTGGAGTGCAGTGGCATAATCTTGGCTCACTGCAGCCTCAACTTCCGAAGCTCAGGTGATCCTCCCACCTTACCCTCCCAAGTAGTGTGGACTACAGACACGTACCACCACACCTGGCTAATTTACTGTATTTTCAGTAGAGACAGGGTTTTGCCATTTTGCCCAGGCTGGTCTTGAATTCCTGGGCTCAAACGGTCTGTCTGCTTCAGCCTCCCAAAGTACTGAGATTACAGGCATGAGACACCATGCCCAACTAATTCTAGTATAAATACTCATAAAAAGTGGCTGAAATTCAGTCATTTAGAAGCATTAAATTATTTTCACATCACAACATGTCTCCCCATAACATTCTCCTCCTCCCAAACAAAAAGCAGTTTGAACTTGCTTCTGACTAAACAAAGGACAGAATAAAAAAGAGACAGGAAAGAAGAAAAAATTAAAGAATATAAAAGGAAGGCACTCACACTGGTTAAACAGAATAAAGAAAACACACGGGGCCAGTGGCTAAGTTTCACTAAGTAGGGTTTAGGGAAACAAACTATCATAGAGATGCAAATAAGAATGCAAAGTAACGTATAAACATCCTGTGACAGCTACATCTCAAGAATATTCTATTTTTCCTTTTTCCAGATACAAGATAGGATGGTACTTGTCCAACCACTTGGAAGCACGGACAGCCATGTGACTTGCTTCAGCCAAGGCAATGTGAATAGAAATGAATCACTGCTAGGGGGAAGTTTTGGAGAGCCACAGTGCAGATTACCATTTTCTCTTGCTTGGCAACACATCAAGGCATCTGAATATTTGAATGTGCAGACAAGGAGCAGAGCTTGCTGCTGATCCAAGACAGAAAACTTTTTTAGTGGCTATAGAAATTCCAAGGAAACAAATATCCTTTTCTAATATGCACTAGTAATTTTTGAACACCTACCGCTTAGCAAATTAACACATGACACACAAAAATCTGAAATAAAACCCAAACTGTAAAAGGAATTAATAAGTCCACATGCCAAAGACAAATATAGTTGACCTATACCACACCTGCTTTGCAACTGTTGCTTCAGCCTCAGAGCCCAGATCAATGAGGTCATCTCTAGAAATGTTTTTCATCTGACTCTAATAACCTGTATCCCAATTTTCCCTACTAGGCTGGGTTGCTTTTTGGGTTCTTTCCCTGGTAGGAAAAGAAAAACCCTACGCTACCCTTCATTTCTATAGCTACTATAGAGCATGCTGCTAACATGGTGTTTTCTACATGTGAACGAATACAATCTTATACTGATATTGTATTATCGCAGAACTCTAAAATCCCAAAGAGGCATTATTAAACTAACACACGCATTATCTCCAGAATCGGAACAACAGTGGAATAATCAAACCTAGCATCAACACAACTTTCAAGAACTACTAAGGAATTTAAACTTATCTGAACATTAATACACGCATACTCTTTGCTCTTCTCCACTTGTCCTTCTTCCTCATGGGCACAGCAGTTGGCAACTTCAGATTCATGTCTTCCCATCTTTGTCAGCAGAAAGTAAAAAGCTAAAGCTTCCAATTTCTCTCATCTTGATCATGTGACCACACCAGGCTTATTGCTGTGCTCAGAAAGAGGGAGTACTGAAGATTTCCCTAGCTTTTGCCAAAGGTTAAGGAATAGCTAACAGGAGCCAGGCACATTGGCTCATGCCTGTAATCCCAGCACTTTGGGAGGCTGAGCGGCGTGGATCGCCTGAAGCTAGGAGTTTCAGACCAGCCTGGCCAACGGAGTGAACCCTCGTCTCTACTAAAAATACAAAAAAATTAACTGAATGTGGTGGCGGGCACCTGTAATCCCAGCTACTAGGGAGGCTGAGGCAGGAGAATTGTTTGAACCCAGGAGGCAGAGGTTGCAGTGAGCTGAGATTGCGCCACTGCACTCCAGCCTAGGCAACAAGAGCCATCAAAAAAAAAAAAGGAAATGCTAACAGGATCAGAGTAAAGCTATATTAGAACAGAGTTAATACCAATCAAAATGCATGGAAAACCATTCCACAAGACTGCTGTTTTAAGGAGAGGTGCTGTGCAGAACAAAAACCATGGTTTCATTATTTATTGCCACCTCCATGAAAATGGTATAATGTTTTCAATAATTCAAAATGAAAGAGGACTTGATCTAGCTTAAGGTGACGAGAAGCCTAAAAGTTGTCTTAAGAAAAGGCACAGGGAGAGAAATAAACATGTGTACAAAGAGATGGTGAGATCTGTCTGGATAGAAATGACATGGTAGGGAGAAGCAGTGACACAGTAAGGACAGAGAGAAAGCAGGCAGACAGACATTGAGTCTGTAGTTCCTGGGGATCTCAAAAATATTACAATACTTCGGGATTTGCATAGGATTTCTAAGACTAGAAAAGAGTACAAACTACACTGAAATGGAAACTTTTGAATGGATCTTGAAAGACTGGCAGAATTTCAGTAAGATAAGGTCTAGAACACAGAGGGTAAGGATTTTAAAAGGAAAATGGCATAATCAAAATTACTAACGAAGGAAATTGCAAGATATTTTAAGTAAATGGTAATTATTTTATTAAGACGAGTAAAAACTGTCAAGTTTTAGTCTCTGAAACCAGTAGATATGAATTAAGTTTGGCATTTTATCTTTTTTTTTTTTTTTGCAATATTATACTTCTTTCAAAAATCATGAAAAGGAAAGTTAAGTTGATTGGTACACTGACAGCTTGTCCTGCGTGTGACTTCATTGTTCTTGAGTGTGGCTTCATTATTTCACTAGAAAACTTCCCAATCTGGCTAGGCGTGATAGCTCACACCTGTAATCCAAGCATTATGGGATCCTACCGCTGAGGCAGGAAGATTGCTTGAGCTCTGCCTGGCCAGTGTGGTGGAACCCTGTCTCTACTAAAAATACATTAGGCAGGCGTGGTGGTGCACACCTATAGTCCCAAATACTTGGGAGGCTGAGGCAGGAGGATCACCTGAGTCCAAGAGAAGGAGGTTGCAGTGAGCCAAGATCACATCACTGCACTTCAGCCTGGGCAACAGAGCAAGACAGTGTCTCCCCTCCCCTAGAAAAAAGAAAGAAAACATCCTAATCCAAACATAAGTATGGTTTCCTCCTAATTTTCTTTACAATATTAGAAAATTTTAAAACATTAGTAATATGGTTTAGATGTTTGTCCTATCCAAATCTCATGTTGAAGCATTGGAGATGGGGCCTGATGGGAGGTGTTTGAATCACTGGGGTGGATGGATCCCTCATGAATGGCTTAATGCCAATCTCCTTGGTGGTGAATGAATTCTTGCTCTGAGTTCACTTGAGATCTGGTTGTTTAAAAGTGTGTGTCTGCCCCTATTCCCATCCCTTGCTCCCACTCCTGCTATATGATATGCTGGCTTTGCTTTCTGCCATGATTTTAAGCTCCCTGAGGCCCTTACCAGAAGCAGATGCCAGCACCACACTTTCTGTATACCCTGCAGAACCATGAGGCAATTAGACCTCTTTGCTTTATAAATTACCCAGTCTCCAGTATTCCTTTATAGCAATGTGGAAGCCTAATACGATTTGAAATTAGAAAATATAAAAACAAAGTATAAGGAAAATCAATAATCCTAGTATAATCAACTTATAAATTATATGCAAATGAAAGTAGTCTTATAGAAGACAATTTTTTAGAAGAGTAAATTAACCTAGCTTAGAGTAGTACTAGAACAAGTTCACAATGATAATGAGAATATTCAGGTGCAGCATCATTTGCTATGGGAAAAACCTGAAACCAAAACATGATGAAAGAGGAGTGATTATATATAATTGATATATCCACATAATGGAAAATTGTGCAGCTATTAAAAAATGATAATATAGTTTTTTTGGCAGATATGGACATACAAAAAAATGCCTACATTAAGCCAGGTGCAGAGACTCATGCCTGTAATTCCAGCATTTTGGCAGGCCAAGGCAGGAGGACTGCTTCAGGCCAGGAGCTTGAGATCAGTCTGGGCAACATAGTGAGACCCCCTCATCTCTACTTTAAAAATAGAAGAGTCTGGGTGCAGTGGCTCATGCCTGTAATCCCAGCACTTTGGGAAGCCAAGAAAGACAGATCACTTGAGCCCAGGAATTCAAGACCAGCCTGGCCAATATAGTGAAACCGTGTCTCTACTAAAAATACAAAAATTAGCCAGGTGTTGTGGTGGGCACCTGTAGTCCCAGCTACTCAGAAGGCTGAAGCAGGAGAACTGCTTGAACCTGGGAGGCAGAGGTTGCAGTGAGCCAAGATCCCACCACTGCACTCCAGCCTGGGCGACAGAGTGATACTGTCTCCAAAAAAAGAAAGAAAAAATTATCTATGATACCAGTTAGTGAAGATAGCAAGTCACATTACAGTATGTAAAGTGATTCTACCCTTAAAAAGAAAGAAATGAACCAAAATACAAATACAAAACTGTCAAAAATGTCCTCTTACTCAAAAATTTTCCTGTCTTTTAAGACTCTGTTAAATTCTGCATCTTCTATAAACTCAAGTATCCCTATAAACTTACAGGACTTCTAAGACTCAAGTCTACTTTTCTTACCAGTGTATGTCATTTATCTTCTAATGGGTAATTCCTGCCTTGCCAACTATTTTAAAGATTCTTCAAGATTGACTTATACTTCACCAAGTCAACCTTTAGGGACTAGGACTGTAGTTTTTACACAATAAACTGATAAATATCAGCTAAACCAATTAAAAGTGGGACAAAGGGAGACTAGTAAAAAAAAATAATAGAAGAGGAGAATGCATCAAAAAGTATTCCCAACCAGACTCATTTCTTAAATCTACTTTTTCAATGTGACCTCATTACTACAGAAATATCAATAAAGCAAGAATAAGGGTTTTCTTCCTTATTAAATTAGCAGAAAAGTGCAAAATGGAGATAATGTGACTAGGACAATGAGAAAAAGCACTCTTTTCCCTGATGATGATAATGTGAACAGGAAGTAAAACATTAATGCACAGCAAAATTAATCATAAAAAACTCCCTTGGACCAAGCAATTTCACTTCAGGGAACCTATCCTGAAGAGGTATCTGAAATGTGAACAGTTGCAGCATAAGCAAAAAGTTTTCCCCTACACCTACCTAACTATCCAAAAACTGAAAAAAGTAGCGATGGAAAATGTTGTATATTCATTCAGTGAATTATCTGGCCACCATTTGTAAACGATATGAAAAGATCATAATGACGTGGGCAGTGTTAATGTTAGGGTATTAAAAGAAAAGAGTAGGATACCAAACTGTACACAAAGTGTAATCAGCAAGTGTATAGATAAAAACGTTAACACACTTTTCTCTGAATGGTCATTTTCTTTTTGTACATTTCTGTACCCCAATCCTTTGAAATAGTTTTTTAAGTGAAAACATAAGTCTATTTCTATGTAATTAATGGGAGTTTTAAAAAATCTCTGCTCCAAAAATGTAAAAAAAAATAATAATAAATATAAGACCATATCCTATATTTCTTACAATTGAGTTTTTACTGAGTAATAAATAATTATTAAAACTTTGCAGGCAAATTTTTTGATGGAGTGAGAAGCAGGCAACTGTATACAGGTATTGCCTCTCATCATTCAAAAATTTCAGACAGATTATAGTCTAATGTAAAAATGGACCTATAACAAAACAGGAAAAATTTATTCTTAGCGTGGAGAAGGCAAAAGAAAAACATAGTTGGTGGACTTAATTATCTGATTTTCAAAAGCTGTATAAAATAAACCATAGAAAAATAATAAAACCAGAAAAAAAAATTGTCCATGTTAGTGAATCAGTATCTTTCACATAAAGGGCCCTAAGAATAAGTATCTCCAAAGTTAGACAAAAGAAATGGCCACAGAGCAAATTTTTCCACTCTACAGTAACTGAAGAAATGCTAACTTTAAGGAATTTTTTTCCTCACAAACTTTTCTTTTTTAAAAGGGTATGCTCTATTGATAAGGATTTGGCAAAATGAATACTCCCACGAAGTAGCAGAAGTATTAAATTGGCCCAAGATTTCTGAAACACAATTTAGCAATCTGTTAAGTCTTCAAAATATTCATGCCATTTTCAAGAGTTTGACTTGATAAAAACAGCTCGCATTCAAATACAATAGGCATAAGCAATATTTTTTACAGCAAAATCTGAGGAAAAAACCTAGAGGCCCAAATTTGAATCATGGGCTTTTAAAGAAAATCAAGAGCCACTTTAAATTACCTCATGGAAGAACATTACAGAATTCCAAGAAAATACATCTAGTGATAACTTTATCCCTATTATTTGTATGCTGCAAGTATACATATATTGATCTCTGAACGTGGAATTTTGAAAAGAAAAAAAAACTACACATACAGAAAAGACTATAAGAACACAGAATAGAAATGTTAACCACGGTTATCTCTGAGTGGTAGGATTAAAATTATTTCCTTTAATTTTCCTGAAGCTTTCCAATTTTCTATCCTCAATATGTACTGTTTATATAATAAAATCAATATTGAAGACACTACTACCACTCAAGCAATCTTAAAGTTGCTATAAAATTAAATTCAATCCTACCACTGGCATTTGAGAAAAACAAGAAAAAGCACATGGTATAATAAAAACGCTACTGCATTGCCAAGAGGAAGGTGGTCACCTACAAATACCTGTGCTAGAACTAGAAAAGGCTAGGTAGTATCCCTGAGAGCAAGCCAACAGAAAAGCAGTGGAAGGGAGTGATTTCCTACAGAAGAAAAAGAGAACAGAAAAGAGAGGAACAGGTCAGCTACAATCCAAAAAATTAGAAAGGAAAGGGGAAAAGAAAAATAATAGAAGAGGAGAAAGATGTCTAGTTCAACTATGGACAGTGATGAACGATGTGTGAAAAGGAGAGCAGAGGGAAAATTAGGAGAGATTAAACATATCCTCAGACTCTACGTTCATTTATTGTAAGAATGAATTTAAACTACTTTAAAAAAGAAGCTATCTTGATTTGGGACAAAAGCACAAGTGGTCACTGGAAGGAAGTTACATAGAAAAGACAGCTCAATGCAGGTTTAGAAGAAAACAGACTGGGTCAAAAATGAATTAATGCACAAATCCTAGGAGGGAACACTGCTACTGAAATTCGAAACTAAATTTTATACCCTATTCGAACTCCTTCATCATATGGATCCAGTGGGCTGCAATGAAATAGCCTGACTTTAGAGTCAAGACGTCTGGAACCATGTTCTGACTATGTACCAGCTATATCAAGTTGAGCAAGCTTCCACATTTGCAAGAGAGAGTAAATATTTACTGCAGAGTTCCTGAGTTTCAACTGAAAAAAAAGTGTAAAATTTTTAAAACTTAAAATGCTCCATTAATGCTGTTGTGTAGCCACTATTACTATCATTAGTTGAATCACTGTATCACTATGAATACCTTTACAGGGACAAGTCCACCATTTTCAGGAAATGAAGGCCACAATGACAACATTTTACTTAGGAAAGCTGAACGAGTCACATGAAGAGAATAAATATATAGTTGTAATTGTTCTCTCCCAATTAATCCCAACTGTCTCACTCCCAAAAATCCCTGGACAGGTTCTGAGAGATGAGATAGTTGATAGAATAGTACACTCTACATGGGTTTCAAAGGTCAATCTGGGTCAGTGTGGTGGCTCACATCTATAATCCCAACACTTTGGGAGGCTGAGGTGGGTGGATCACCTGAGGTCAGGAACTCGAGACCAGCCTTACCAATACAGTGAGCTGATTGTGCCATTGCACTCCATCCTGGCGACAGAGCAAGATTCCATGATTAGCTTAAACTACATGAACTACAAGATTTGTCATTCTATAAATCTAATTAAATTTCATCTCTATTACAACTATGAGTCACTTAAACAAGTACATCTTAATCGCTAGTATTAACGAATTCAATTTATGTCCCACTATTGACTGACTGATTGATTGAGACAAAGTCTTGTTCTGTCATCCAGGTTAGAATGCAATGGTCTGCCCAGTCATAGTTCATTGAAACCTTGAACTCCTAGGCTCAAGCAGTCCTCCCAGATAAGCCTATGTAGCTAGAAATATCAGGGTGTTGCACCGTGCCAACCTAATTTATCTTTTGTAGAAAAATACATGTCTTGCAATGACATATGATGTGTATTGCAATGTTGCCCAGGATGGTCTCGAACTCCTGGCCACAAATGATCATCCGACCTCAGCCTTCTCAAGTACTGGGAATACAGGTGCCAGTCACAGTGCTTAGCCTTACTCATTTTTTAAAATACATACTAGGTTGGTGCAAAAGTAATTATGATTTTTGCCATTAAAAAAAATTGCAAAAACATAATTACTTTTGCATCAACCTAAATACGTAGCTGGGCATACTAGCAGACACCTATAGTCTCAACTGCTCACAATGTAGTGAGCCATAAATTGTATCACTGCACTTCAACCAGGACAACAGAGTGAGTCTCTGTCTCTAAAAATAAAATGAAAACATAATACAATTTAAAAACGTTTTTAGGCCAGGCGTCGTGGCTCACGCCTGTAATCCAAGCACTTTGGGAGGCCAAGGCAGGTGGCTCACAAGGTCAACAGTTCAAGACCAACTTGGCCAAGATGGTAAAAGCCTATCTCTACTAAAAATATAAAAATTAGCCAGGTATGGTGGCAGGTGCCTGTAAACCCAGCTACTCGGGAGGCTGAGGCAGGAGAATCGCTCAGCCCACTGCAAACTCCGCCTCCCGGGTTCAAGCAATTCTCCTGCCTCAGCCTCCCAAGTAGCTGGGACTACAAGCACATGCCACCACAACGGCTACTTTTTGGTATTTTAGTAGAGACATGGTTTCACCGTGTTGCCTAAGCTGTTCTCAAACTCCTGAGCTCAGGCGACCCGCCCGTTTTGGCCTCCCAAAGTGCTGGGATTACAGGTGTGAGCCACCACACCCGGCCCACACAGTTTTTAAAAGACAGAAGAAACGTCAATAGCAACCAGTGTCAACAGTACACATTATAAGTGTGGAATTATGTTTTTCTTTTTAGTTTTCTGTATATTCAAAATAATCTAAAATATTGAATAACACTTTAATTGCAGGAGGAATAATGTTTTAAAATCAGCTGCATAAAGTTGAGTGTGGTGCCTCCGAAGAATTACCTGAATGTAAAAAACAAAAATTTTCAGAACAGAGCTCTAAACTAAGCATAAGTGCTAAGAGCTTAGCATGCTAGAATACTGACGTTTACCAGTGATCCTATGAAATAGATATCCCCACTATGTGGACTGAAAAGCTGAGGTTTCCCGAAACTCCTAACAAAAGACACACAGCTATTTAATGGCAGAGGCAGAAATAACACACAAAGGCTGGGCGTGGTGGCTCAAATTTATAATCCCAAAATCCCAGCACTTTGAGAGGCAGGCAGATTACTTAAGGTCAGGAGTTGGAGATCAGCCTAACCAACATGGTGAAACACCATTTCTACTAAAAATATAGTAATTAGCAGGGTGTGATGGTGCGAGCCTGTAATCACACCTACTCAGGAGGCTGAAGCAGGAGAATCACTTGAACCTGGGAGGTGGAGGCTGCAGTGAGCTGAGATCATGCCATTGCACTCCACCCTGGGAAACAGACTCTGTCTCCCCACTACAAAAAGAAAAAGAAAAAAAAGAAATCACATACAAAGCTGCCCTAGTCCAAAGTCCATATGCTTAACCACTTAAATAGTCTGACATGAGCATGATGTGTTTTGATTTATTCTTTACATTTGACACTAAAAATTTCCTAAATAACTTACTAGATAATATGCATACATGGTTATGTCTCAAAATGCTGTATGAGATAATCCTATTAGAATCTAGCAGCCGGGCGAGGTGACTCACATGCCTATAATCCCAGCACTTTGGGAGGCAGGTACATTGCTTGAGGTCAGGAGTTTGAGACCAGCCTGGCCAACATGGTTAAACCACGTCTCTACAAAAAAATACAAAAACATTAGCCAGGCGTGATGTCTCTAGTCCCAGCTACTTGGGAGGCTGAAGTGGGAGATTTTTAAGCCTCAGAAGCAGAGGTTACAGTGAGCTGAAATAGTACCACTGCACTCCAGCCTGGATGACAGAGTGATAAGATCCTGTGTCAAAAACAAAAACAAAAAATATTTAGCCATTATCTATTACAAGCTAAACATAACCAATGTTAGTCCCAAAATTCTTGCCTTGAAAGAAGAGTTCTAAGTATTTTTTACATGGAATGACAGTCCTTGGATAAATCAGACTTGGAGTATTACATTTAAGAAAATGCATCTGATCTAATTCTTCACACTACTTCATATGTAACTACTCCAACTAAAAAGAAACACTAGGCCACTAAAAATATAAGACAACTTGCTCACTAACAAAGTCAAAGTGCCTCACTACTCTGTCAATATCTATGTTGCCAAAAAGCATGATGAGGACAAAAACTCAAAAGCTGAGTATCAAAACTCAAGTTCTTAAAATAAATGAGGTTTCTATTCAATAAAGTATCACTAAGTCAACACATAAGGAAAAGGACCATGAATGGTGAAAGATGTAATATATGTTTAAGGAAGTGAAGAGAAAGGGCAAAGAAAACATGACACACCATATGCTAAATTAGGTGTCTGATCATGTCAATGACTATGAAACTATTTCTTTGAGTCTAGCGTATCTGAGGAAAAATTTAGGAACTGCTCTGGATTCCAGTTTCTTTTAAGAACTTGGTTCACCAATCAGGAATACCCATATGCTTGAACCATTTAAGTTTTGGACCTCACAATGAGGCTTAAAAATATTTTTTCTTTTATTCTCAATTCCTTTTCAAATTACCATGGAATACATACCTTCCTCCTATTGAGTCGTCTTGTGGTTGGGCCCCGGCAGTGTTCCTCTGTGAACGTCGCAGTGACCCCCCTGGATTGTTATTAGGCCGGTTGGACATTGGCACCTCTCTCTTGAAGGGACATACCCTTTCTAGACACTACCATTCACTAAAAGAAAAAAAATAAACAAAATTTATCAGATGTACAAAATACAATATGGAAAAGAAATGAGGGGAACTGACAGCAATGAGGAAATCTTCTGCAAACTATCTGATTTTATAGCCTTCACCAATACGGCAATGTCTCACGGAACTGTGAAGTCTGACTGATTAATGTGTTACAAAATGCCAGGGATATAACAAATTCAAGGCGTGTGGTCCAGAACTCAGCATATAAAATTAACTTAAGATTTTTCATGGAATAGCCAGAAAATTCTCAATTCAAAGAATACAGAGTACAGGTAGAAAGAAATATGTCTGTTTCCACATTCTAGTATTGTGCAGAAACAGGCACTACACCTAAAGTCAAAACATGATGGCTCAAGTCCTGTGATAGAACAGGTGTTAAGGAAGTTTGCCTTTGCACAAATGACAGCCTCTATGCCTAGAATTCCTTAGACTCAGAATTAACAACATGTCTTCTTCACAGTACTGTTGTTAATAACAAATGAAAAAATAAATACAAACAAAATTGTGACCGGGCACGGTGGCTCATGCCTGTAATCCAATACTTTGGGAGGCTGAGATGGGTGGATAACCTGAGGTCAAGAGTTCGACACCAGACTGGCTAACATGGTGAAATCCTGTCTTTACTAAAAATACAAAAATTAGCTGGGTGTGGTGGCACATGCTTGTAAACCCAGCAACTCGAGAGGCTAAGGCAGGAGAATTGCTTGAACCCTGGAGACAGAGGTTGCAGTGAGCACAGATCATGCCACTCCACTCCAGCCTGGGCAACAGTGAGACATCTATCTCAAAACAAAGCACAACAAAACAAAATTGTAAAACTGCAGTATCTTAATGAAAAGATGAGGCGAAAGCAGCCCAAAGAGAGCAAACTAAGCAATGGTCCCAAATATTTAGGATTTTCAACACCAGCTCTGCTGGCGGCGACCCTGGACAAAATCATCTCTACATTTCATTTTACTCTTCCTTAAAACCAGTACGTTACCTACCTCAACAGAGTTGTCAGCAACAATAAAGTATTTTTATAAGTGTGACAATTTAGCTCAAAACAGTTCATAACCAAATTGAACTTTCTATAAGAAATTTAATTATGGGGTACAAATACAATGCTGACACTCAGAAAATTAGTTTAACTGATAAAACAAGCCAACATTACATCATAGAATTATGACATGTACAAATAAAATCTTTCACTATTTTTTGTAAGCCTGCAGTCAAATTTGAAGTAGAGTTCTTTCTGTTACTTCTATTTATGGGGAAGAGAATGAACATATGACATTATAGAAACTGGTGCCAAAGAGAATGCAAATTAACCATAATTAAGTCTATTACTGTACTGGATTTTGTTTTACAGATTCCTTGTACTGTAATAAGTAAGGTTTCTTTTGAGTTATATTGCTGATAGAATTCAGTAGACTGTTTCTATCACACATGTCCAAATTAATTAATATAATAAACTTTAATTAGAAAGTTCAAATTACTAATTTAAAGATGGGCAGTTTTAGAAAGAAAAAATACATTTAAACATTAAAAGAGAGGCAGGCAGGCAGAGAAGAAAAGGTTAAACTTACACGTACTGATAGGAAAAGATATGAAACTCTCATTTGTGTGTATGTATATAAAAAACACTTGTACATAAATTTCTGTATACTATCCACGTTAAAAATTCATGGAAAGATGCATGAAACATACTTTGTTAATAATGACTGCCTTTGAAAAAAGGATTGGGGGGTCTGGAGTTTAGAATGAAATAAATCATTTTTGTTGTCACTGAGACTGATTGTTTACCAATTTATAAGCAATTAGGCAGGCTGCTCTAGCATAACAGCTTTAAGCACAGAGCTCTTCAGTCAAGCTGCCTCTGCTCAAGTTCAACTCCTGACTCTAACAAGCTGTATACAAGCTTGTATATATGAATATGTGTATATATACTCCTCTGTGCGTCAATCTATCAAATGAGGATAGATAAAAGAACTCACCTCACAAAGTAGTTGTGAAGATCAAATGAAAAAAATCCATGTAAATTACTAAGTACAGTGCCAATCATATAGCAAGTGCTCAGTACATGTTAACTCTTATTATTACTATAAACATTCATTCAAAAGAATAAAAATATTTGTGGTAAAATAAAATCTAATATATTGGGAGAATCTTCACCATAAAAATCATTGTCAATACGAATCTAAATTTCTGGCAAAATACTTTCAAAAGTGAAATGTTTTTAATTAAGGATAAACATCTCAATCACCTGGGAAGCTTTATCAAAATATGAATGCCTGTCCCCTAACCTTAGACTCTCATTCATTGGGCACAAAAGTTGGAGACATCGTTTAAAAGAGCTTTTTCAAAATTCATCTTAGAAATTTCTCTATTTCAGACACCAAATCAATGCCATTTCACCTGGACCCAAACAGCACGAATAGATACAAGAGAATATGATGATATTGCTGTTCTCACTTTAAAAAGCAAAGAATAGTATTAGAAACAAGGTTGGTAGTGGTCACTTGCCCACATTCTGCCACTAAATGCTTACCGTATATCGTGAAGTATTAAGTCATTCAAATGAAACTAAGACAAGCTAGTTGTTTTGACCTAGAGTCACCTAGGTAATCTTAACAATACTACCCAACATCTTCAAAGCTGGCTAACTAGCACCATTATCAGCCAATAGTCTATTTGTGGATAATTCTTGAGATGTAAGAATAGCAAGTAAGAATAAAGTTATCAAATTACTATCTGCTGTTAAAGCATAAATTCATCTTTTAAAAAGAGGCCAGGCTTAGGCTGGGCACAGTGGCTCACGTCTGTTAATCCCAGCACTTAGGAGGCCGAGGCAGGTGGATCACCTGAGGTCAGGAGTTCGAGACCAGCCTGCCAACATGGTGAAACCCCGTCACTACTCAAAATACAAAAATTAGCAAGGCATGGTGGCGGATGCCTGTAATCCCAGCTACTCTGGAAGCCGAGGCAGGAAAATTGCTTGAGCCCAGGAGGTGGAGGGTGCAGTGAGCCCAGAACACAACACTGCACTCCGGCCTGGGTGGCAGTGCAAGACTTCGTCTCAAAATATAACAAAAAGGCCAGGCTCTGTTAAATGCTAGAACTATTTCCTAACAGTAAACAAAAGATTAATATATGATGGATACAGGATCTCTCCCTCTGTCAGGTATCAATAAAACCAGAGAGCTGGAAGGGACCCTCAGAGATGATCAAGTTCAACCCCTTACACGTTACAGACAAATCCAAATGAAGGAAGTTCCAAGATCTGCTGAGGAACCAGTCCTCTGAATCCTGGTACTGAGCAGTTCTACACCCTTCACAGATATCACCACCTCAACTTCAACAAAAGTTTAATGCCTTTTTGGCTGCAGCTAAGAACCCAGAGGCCAAAAGTTTTCTCTACACAATGAATTCCAGTATGTTTTCCTTATAGAATATTCTGTACTGACTTGACCAATTACTTATGCCTACCATATGTTATCACTTAATTTTTAAAACACAAGTGGGAATTACACTATTATACTGCTAGAAGTTGTTTTCATAACCGGTAGTGAGTATAAACTCAAAGATTCTGTCTTAACAGGCTAACTCATAGTGTGAAACTGGAATTATAAATCCAATTTAACATCCCTAACAAATCCTGAAATATACTACTCTTTCCTAAACATGGGCATACTTTCATTTCTGTAAAATTAATCAAGCTTTTTCACATGAAAACTTTGATATTCAGTCCTAAGGCACTGAAACAAAATGGAGAATATGTATGACTTTAACAGGAAAAACAAAAAGACTAATAGATATCTTCAAGGTTGAAAACAAACTCATGACAACTTTGATCACAGTTGAGTGTACAATCAACTTATTCATTGTTTAAGTTAAATGATCTCTGAATCTTATGTTAAAAAAGTACTTAACTCTACATGCAAACTCCACATAGAAAAAAACAACTACCGGCCAGGTACGGAGGCTCATGCATGTAATCCCTGCACTTTGGCAGACACAAGTGGGCAGGCCACCTGAGATGAGGAGTTCAAGACCAGCTTGGCCAACATGGTAAAACTCATCTCTACTAAAAATACAAAAATTAGCTGGGGGTGGTAGCACACACCTGTAATCCCAGCTACCTGGGAGGCTGAGGCAGGAGAATTGCTTGAACCCGGGAGGCGGAGGTTGCAGTGAGCCCAGAGCATACCACTGCACTCCAGCCTGGGTGACAGTAAGACTCCGTCTCAAACAAACAAAAAAATCTGTATGTTGTTTTATATTTATATTTAAAAATTCATTCTTAAAATTTGTATCAAGAATATTCCTTCAAGGAAAACTTCAACTAAAAACATTTTGGAAATTAATTTTTCTTTTTTTTTTGAGACAGAGTCTTGCTCTGTCACCCAGGTTAGGAGTGCAGTGGCATGATCTCAGCTCACTGCAACTTCTGCCTCCCGGGCTCAAGCAATTCTCCTGCCTCGGCCTCTAGAGTAGCTGGGATTATAGGACACCGACACCACGCCTGGCAAATTTTTGTATTTTTAGTAGACACGGGGTTTCACCATGTTGGCCAGGTTGGTCTTGAACTCATGACCTCAAAGTGATCCACCTGCCTTGGCCTCCCAAAGTGCTGGGGTTACAGGTGTGAGCCACTGTGTCTAGCTGGAAATTATTTTTTTTTTCTAATTTCTTAACATGATACACACACACACACATGCACACACACACACACATGCACACACACACACACACACACACACACACACACACACACACGAAAATAAAGTCTAAAAAAAAACCAAAAACACTTTTTAAAAATTCAATTATTCCTCTGGTACAGTGCTTTTAGAACACCAAAAGAAATCAATTGCAAAACAGAAAGCCAGGCATGGTGCTGGATGCCTGTATTCGCTGCTACTAGGAAGCTAAAGCAAAAGAATCACTTGATCCTAGAAGTTTGAGGCCAGCCCAAGCAACACAGCAAGACCTTGTCTCTACAAAAAAATCTAAAAATTGGCCGGGCGCAGTGGCTCACACCTGTAATCCCAGCACTTTGGGAGGCTGAAGCAGGCGGATCACGAGGTCAGGAGTTCGAGACCAGCCTGGCCAACATAGTGAAACCCCATCTCTACTAAAAATACAAAAATTAGCCGGGCATGGCAGTGTTCGCCTACAATGCCAGCTACTCAGGAGGCTGAGGCAGGAGAATCGCTTAAACCTGGAGGTGGAGGTTGCGGTGAGCTGAGATCACGCCATGTACTCCAGCCTGGGTGACAGAGCAAGACTTTGTCTCAAAAAAGTAATAATAAAATTTGTTTTAAATTAAAAAATAAAGTCTAAAAATTAGCCAGGCATGGTGGTACAACCTTCCCAGCAACTCAGAAGGTTGAGGTGGGAGGACAAGCCTGGGAAGATGAAGCTGTGGGAGGCCATGATTACACTACTACACTCCAGTCTGGGTAACACAGGGAGATAACAGACCATATCAGACAGCCCAGGTGTGTAGCAGGCTATACTATTTAGGTCTGTCTAAGTACATTCTATAATCTTAAGACAAGGACCAAACTGCCTAACAGTAAATTTCTCAGAACATATCACTATCTTTAAGCAAAGCAAAATCTGCACACTAAGCTTTTCTGAGTAAGTGAATCTAGTTTGTCCAGTATATATCCCCTAATTTCTTATGCACTTATTTAGATTTGGTCCTCCAAAAAGGCTTTGTTTGGCTTCAGATCGTGAACTTGGAGGTAAATGACAGTAATAAACACAATTTGCAAAGTACTTTACTCATCTTGTAAAATTTAAATATGACAAGGTGCCATATAAACCATTGCCCATTAATCCCATTTTCCAAATAAAGAAACTGAAATGTTACAAAATTAGCACCCTGCATAAAACAAGTAATGGCATGGAGACCTGCAGACTGCAAGCAGGAAGTGACATCTGGAGCTCCAGTTCTGAACTACATATACCAGATAAAGAAGGAAACGACTATGTCCCAGAACCAAGTGTGGTAAGGGACAGTATAAATTAAACCACCACAATAAAACAAAATAGAAATCACCTTTGCGTATAATAGAAGTCATTCTTGCCTACCTTAAAAATAGCAAGGACTTCAAATAAGCCTATCTTAAAATGGGAATGAATAACCTTTAAGCTCTCCCCAGAACCAAGGGATTGAGAGGTGCTAAGAAACAATGACAAGTAAGATAAGCCCTCCTCACAAGGAGCTTACTACTCTGCATCTCCCACCTAGGTTCAAATTCTGCCTCTGCTAATTAGTAAGACCTACAAGAACTTACCTTAATCTCAGTTCATTTCTCCATTTAACTAGAGATAATATTATACTTTGTGACTTAATAGAGAACTGTATGTAAGGCTCTCAGAACCTTACCTGAACACGATAGCTGCCATCTAATGAGTGCTTACTAAGTACAACCTTAAAGAAAAACAGGGGAAATTATCAGGTCCATCATGTACCAGAAAGGAACTGAAGGGGTAAAAGAACAAAAACTTTCTTCAAAACCACTGGGACACTTTATTATCTTACTTTGATTTAGGAAGGAGGTCATACAAAACCAGCAATTTTTTTTAAGAGATGGGGTTTCACCACATTGGCCAAAATGGTCTCAATTTCTTGACCTCGTGATCAGCCTGCCTCGGCCTCCCAAAGAGCTGGGATTACAGGTGTGGGCCACTGCGCCCAGCCAAAATCAGCAGTTTTGTATGGTATATTCCGAAGTCAAATGTCAAACTCTTAAGTAGCCATACATCAAACCTGAAATAGCTGTATCTAATATATAGAATAGCACAATGCAGTTTATTAGTTCATGTATGAATTTAGGGAAACAGAAATTTACTGCCTTTTTTTCAAGTTAATCAGAAAAGGTCTATAGAGAAATTAGGAGAGTAAGGGCCACTGAGTTCAAGAGATAAGGCTACATTAGGGTCTGTTAGGCACTGAATGCGATTTATGGGGATCAAAACCATTTCAATGTGATAATGGAATATTATACAACATGTAAAAGTCTTTTTTTTTTTTGAGACAGAGCCTTGCTGCAACACCCAGGCTGGAGTGCAATGGGGCAATCACAGCTCACTGTAACCTCTGCCTCCCAGGTTCAAGCGATTCTCCTGCCTCACCTCAGCCTCCTGAGTAGCTGGGACTACGGGCGTGCGCTACCATGCCCAATTAATTTTTGTATTTTTAATAGAGACACGGTTTCACCACATTGGCCAGGCTGGTCTCAAACTCTTGACCTCAAGTGATCCACCCACCTGAGCCTCCCAAAGTGCTGGGATTACAGGCATGAGCCACCATGCCAGCCAAAATAGTATTTTTGTAATACTAGATAACAATATTCAATTGAAAAAATACAAGATTTAAACTGAATAGTAAAGAAAGAATGATTATGGGTTATGAGCGGTCTGTGCTTAGCATGTGCCAGGCAATGTGCTTTAAATCATTAAATTTTCACATCAAGCTTACAAAACTGGTAGTGAAAATAACCTTGGGCCAGGTGCAGTGGCTCACGCCTGTAATCTCAGCACTTTGAAAGGCCAAAGGGGGCGGATCACCTGAGGTTGGGAGTTTGAGACCAGCCTGACCAAAATGGAGAAACTCCATTTCCACTAAAAATACAAAATCAGTCAAAAAGTGGGCAAAGGATATGAACAGACACTTTTCAAAAGAAGACATTTATGCGGCCAAAAAACATAGAAAAAAAAAGCTCATCGTCACTGGTCATTAGAGAAATGCAAATCAAAACCACACTGCGATACCACCTCACGCCAGTTAGAATGGCGATTATTAAAAAATCAGGAGACAATAGATGCTGGAGAGGATATGGAGAAATAGAAATGCTTTTACACTACTGGTGGGAGTGTAAATTAATTCAACCATTGTGGAAGATAGTGTGGCCATCCCTCAAGGATCTAGAAACAGAAATACTATTTGACCCAGCAATCCCACTACTGGGTATATACTCAATCATTCTATTATAAAGATGCATCCACATGTATGTTTATTGTGGCACTGTTGACAATAGCAAAGACTTGGAACCAATCCAAATGCCCATCAATAACAGATGGGATAAAGAAAATGTGGCACATATATACCATGGAATACTATGCAGCCATAAAAAAAGATGAGTTCATGTCCTTTGCAGGAAACTGGAAACCATGATTCTCAGCAAATGGACACCAGAACAGAAAACCAAACACCACATGTTCTCACTCATAAGTGGGTGTTGAACAATGAGAACACATGGATGCAGGGAGGGGAACATCACACACTGGGGCCTGGGGAATGGGGGGCTAAGGGAGGAATAGCAGGGGTGAGGGCATTGGGGAGGGACAGCATTAGAAGAAATACCTAATGTAGATGATGGGGCAATGGATGCAGCAAACCTCTACCATGGCACGTGTATACCAATGTAACAAACCTGCACGATCTGCACATATAACTCAGAACTTAAAAGTATAATAAATAAATAAATAAATAATACAAAATTAGCTGGGCATGGTGGGGTATGCCCGTAATCCCAGCTACCTGGGAGGCTGAACAGGAGAATTGCTTGAACCTGGGAGGCAGAGGTTGTGGTGAGCCAAGACCACACCATTGCAATCCACCTTGCACAACAACAACGAAACTCTGTCTCCAAAAAGAACAAGAAAAGAAAATAACCTTCTTACAAAGAAACCATAGCACAAAGTTAAAATAACCCCAAGGCTACAAAGCTAATAAAGACAGACAAGTTTGACTGAACAAATAAAGAAAAATAATTACATATTTACTTAAAAAAAAAAGTCAAAATATTAGAAAGCCAAGACATTCTAAGCTTAAAGGATTATGGGGGCCAGGAAGATAATTCTGATCCTTTGGC
Source organism: Plecturocebus donacophilus (assembly GCA_004027715.1). Lineage (NCBI taxonomy): Eukaryota > Metazoa > Chordata > Mammalia > Primates > Pitheciidae > Plecturocebus > Plecturocebus donacophilus. The sequence goes on from PVKP010000800.1 coordinate 65,230, forward strand.
ACTAGGTAAATCAGCTTAGCTGGCCAATCCTTAAGTGAATAATTATCATAAAATATGCTAAATTGATTTGAGAAGCAAGATCAAATGTACCACTCCAAACAAAGAAGAAAAAGGTCGCTATCTTTGCCTTCGCCAGTTGATGATGACCAGTCACTTCTGCTGATGTTCCTTAAAATGCTAGAGCAGTGAAGAAAGACATGGAGGAATGAAAGAATAAATTAAAATGGAGTGATGTAGTTTCTTGAGCCTGAAAATAAGCCTAAACTCTATTCTGAAGGCCTAGAAACAAAAAAATTTGCATTTAAGGCCTCCACATAAGGAACAGGCCTTCTCTTTACACTAAAACCTAAGGAAAACAGAATAAAAAAATAATCCAGTCAAGGAATATCAAGAACTTACCACAAGTATTGGGAAAATAAATCAGGATGGTAATGTTGACAGACACCAAGAAGAAGATGATAGACAGGCAGAGTTCAAAAACTCAACAATGTCCATCAGATATAGAAAATGGTAAAAGCAGCCTGGGCAACATGGTAAAACCCAATATCTACAAAAAATACAAAAATTAATGAGGGCGTGGTAGTGCACTCCTGTAGTCCCAGCTGCTCAGGAGGCTGAGGTGGGAGGATCACTTGAGCCCAGGAGGTGGAGGTTGCAGTAAGCCAAGATTGTGCCACTGCTCTCCAGCCTGGGGGAGAGAGTGAGACTCTGCCTCCAAAAAAATAAAAGGAACGAAAACGGTGAGATCTATTTCTAGAAATGGTGGGAAAGGACAGGGTAAAAGGTAAGATAAGTAGACAGTAAACACTAACTCTTTTTTGGAAATGCTGGACTATACAGAGAAGAGACAATAGCCGGGAGGGAAGGGGAGGCAGGGAGACATAGACTGTGTTTGCATGGATGTATGTGATCTCCCTGTTTGTCGTTTTTTTAAAAATAAATCTTATGCATATGTATTTAGGTTAAAAAAAAGAATTACTGAAAGAAAAGGTTGGGGATAATGTACAGTCTACTAACAGGATCCCACAGGGGAAAAAAATTACAGCATAACCTTTGGATAAGAAAAGTCCATCAATCTCTGAGGCATGAGAAAATGAAAGTCCAAATAAGGAAGTACATGCCTAACTTGTTGAATCTGTGATTAACAGGTATGAGGAAAAGGAGGAAAGGAGGTAATCCTTTACAAGGCCCAAAACAGATCAAAAGTCTACTTTGTAGAACACTGTAAGATGATCAATTTATCCTGAATAGCTATTGTCCAAGTATTTCTAAACTACAGAGCCACTCATTCCCTAATATAAATCCTGTCTTAGCTCAGATGGTTTGTATAATCCTTTAGAATACTAACTGCATTTATGTAATTGAGTATATTCTTCTTCAGGTCTCAAAGCACATAGGCTAGTCAACAACTTTTAGTCCACATGCCAAAAATGGCGCACAGGCCCAATTTAACATGCCTACAATCCTGCTGGCTACCATCACCAGCCAGTGAATGGGAATGGTAGGCCAGTTTATCAATAGCCTTTTTGGTACCTCCCTGTTGAGAATTATCCAGCTAGATAGCCTCTAAAATCAGATCTGGCTCCAAATTTTTTAAGACTCCAACCTAATGTTTATTTCAGTTTTTCTTAAATGGGGTACTTTAAAAGTTCTTCCTTAAAAACATCTAATAATACCAACTATTAGGGACTCATTAGGTGATTATGAAAAATGAGGACCTGCTGAGGGATCAGAGAGAGAATGATTTGTAAATCCCTCTCTCCTTTAAGGGACAGACAGAAAACTCCTGGCTAAGAATGAAAGTTATGAAAAGTACAATACAAGGTACCCTGTAGATTACAAGGGTGCTCCCTATGGACAAAAACAATTTTACATTTGGTAAATGACCTTTACAGCATACAGACACACATAATAATAAAGCCATATTTTCAAAAACATTCTCTTCAGCATTTATTCTTGTCACTGTTGTGAACTCCACTATAATAATGACGACACAGAGGTTAACTCTTTAATATAGTTCAGATTAGAAAGTCTATTCCTGACTTGCAATAAAAAGTAATTCAACATTGTGATAATCATGGATTTGTATTATGATCTTTTCCAAACAAGTATGTATGTAGCCTGTCATCAACGGTGCTAAAACCTGCGAAATTTTTAGGAACAAATAGTAAGATCACTTGTTAAGGTAGGGGAAAAGAAAGCATTAAAATGTAACTCAAAGTCGGGGAGAAAAAACAGACTAACTTTAACACCTGGTGAATAATAGTGTCAAATTTCTGTTTAAGATCATGCATTTCAGAGGAATTATACCTAAATTCATTTAGAATGCCCCAAATATTTTTCAAAAGTTAAAAAAAAATTTTAAATGCCATACTCTGTAGAACAATGCCCATTTCTACATTTGGCATTTTTACCAAAAACAAGTAGATGCCAAAAACTGCCTCCATACTGAGACAAAATATGTACAAACCAGGAGTCAAGAAAAAATTCACAGCTGTATTTCCCAAACATCAGTTTCTGTAATACAGATTCCTGGACCCTATCAGAATGGGGATATGGGAAACTCAAACCATTCTTAAAATCACAATAGGCCAGGTGCAGTGTCTCATGCCTATAATCCCAGAACTTTGGGAGGCCAAGGCATAAGAGGATGGCCTAAGCCCAGGAGTTCAAGACCAGTCTTGGCAATATAGGGAGACCTCATTTCTATAAAATATTTAAAAATTAGCCAGGTATAGTGGCTGACACCTATAATGCCAACACTTTTGGAGGCTGAAGTGGTAGGACTGCTTGATCTCAGGAGTTTGAGACCAGCCTTGGCAACATGGTGAAACCCTTCTTTACAAAAAAAAAAAAAAAAAAAATTTTCCCAGTATGTTGGTGCACACCTGTGGGCCCAGCTACTCAGCAAGCTAAGGTGGGGAGGATTGCTGGAGCCTGGGAAGTGAAGGCTGCAGTAAGCTGATCATGCCACTGTACTCTAACCTGGGCGACAAGAGTGAAAGCCTGTCTCAAATATAAAAAATAAAAATAAAAATATCTGGGTGTGGTGTCACGCACATGTAGGCCCAGCTACTCCGGAGGAGACTGAGGTGGTGAGATGGGAGGATTGCTTGAGTCCAGGAAGTCAAGGCTACGGTGAGTCATGATTGTGCCACTGAGCTCCAATCTGGGTGACAGACGGAGACCCTGCCTCAAAACAAAAAACAAAACAAAACAAAAACACCAGAAGAAATCAGTAAGAAAAAAAAAATCAAAATAACAACCAATTTATTGTTCTAATATCAGCTAGGTTTGACAACTAACTGCGACACAGATTTACACTGCTGTTCTGGAATCATTACATATCACCTTCTTTTCCTTTGTAATTTTTACGACTCTCCCACTTCCCACAAAGAAAAACTGCCACTGATACTCTTAGAAACTTCTAGGAATCTAACTTAAAGAAATACTTGGACAAGTAAGCAAGGATGTATGTAATCACGATGCTCACTGCAGTATGTCACTGTGGAAAAATGGAAGATGATCCAAATGTTCTCAGCAAAGGAATGATTAATAAGTAAGTACACTGTACCCCTACTACGGCGTACTTAAGAGGTCCTCAAAAGCAAAGAGGTAAATCTGTACATGCTGCACTGACATGCACAGAACACTGTGCATGATTGTCAAATATTTGACAAATATTTCAGGAAATATTTGAAGACCTATTTGATAGGTGTCAATACTCTTTGCTACAAAGGAGCTAACACTCAATTGGAAAGACAGAAAATAAACAAACTATATGCACACTGTGGTAAGTCCCAGGAAAAGTGAAATAGGAGAAAAACAGGAAGGAGTAGAAGATAATGGAAAAAAGGAAGGAAAAAGTTACTTTAGATTGAATCATCAGGTAACAGCTCTCTGAACAGACATTTTAAGCTGAGACTCAAAGCATAAGAAAGAAGCAGGGGGAGGGAAAGGTAAGTATTTGTTCATATGTGTGTGTAGGAAAAAAGTCTGGAAAAATACATCTAAATGTCAACAGTGGAAGCGAGAGAGAAGTAGTAAAGAGTACCTATGTCTTGTGGCACACTCCTGTGTTCTCAGCTACTCGGGAGGCTGAGGCGGAAGAACTGCTTGAACCCAGGAGGCAGAGGTGCAGTGAGCTGAGATTGCGCCACTGCACTCCAGCCTGGCAACAGAGCAAGGCTGTGCCTCAAAAAAAAAAAAAAAAAAAAGAGTACCTATGTCTTGAGTAGGTTCAAACCCTGGCTCTACCATTTTAAACCAGGTTATCTTGGAAAAATTTAATAACAGCCTGAGTTTTCTCATATGTAAAAATATCATTATGCCTTTCAGAAGTAAAGACACTGTCACCCATTTGAGAATAATGTTATTAAACACAAAAAAAATTAGGTCAGGCATGGTGGCTCACACCTGTAATCCCAGCACTTTGGGAGGCTGAAGTGGGAGAACTGCCTGAGCCCAGGAGTGTGAGACCAGCCTGGGCAACATGGTGAAATCCCTTCTCCATAAAATAAACACAAAAATTAGCCGGGCATGGTAGTGCGCATCTCTAGTCACAGCTACTTACAGGGCTGGGGGGATCGCTTGAGCCCAAGAGATGGAGACTGCAGTGAGCTGAGGTCACACCACTGCACTCCAGCCTGGGTGACAGAGTGAGACCCTGTCCCAAAAAAAAGAAAAAATTAAAAGCCATATTCACATTCAAATCAGTAAGACTACAGCTACTACTCTTCTTCAAATGGGTATAAACATAAATTGAACAAAATTTGTAAAACAGGCTAGTTACACAAATTCAATTCCCTTCCTGAACTTTCATTTTGATTCTTTTACTTCTCACTACCTTCCCCCTGCATGCATCTTATAATAAAATTTCTCAAAATACAAAAAAGTTGAGAACTGCTCAATAAAAACCTGTAAGTCCCATCTAGCTTCTACAATTAAGTTTCGTGTATGCTTTATCACATATGTATCCATATCTTCTCATCTATGTACTCCTGTGTCTGTCATCTATCCATCCTATTTTTTGATGTATTTCAAAGTAAGCTAAAGGCATTATTCTACTTTGTGTATCATAAAAGTTTTCAAATTTTGCTTCATGTTTTCAGTTACATTTTCATACAACGAAATGCACAAGTGTTAAGTGTAAAATTCAATGAGTTGTGACAAAACCATACACCTGTGTAACCCAAATCCTTACCAGGATATACAGTCTATCACCCAAGAAACTTTCCTCACATTCCTTCCCAATCAATCCCTGCACTTCACCTCTCAACTCTGCAACCACTGTTCTAATTTTTTTTTTAACCATAGATTAGTCTTGCCTATTTCAGAATTTTATAGAAATGGAAACATATAGTATGCACTCTTTTATGTAAGGCTTCTTTGACTCAGCATAATATCCTGAGATTCATCTAGGTTGCTGAATTTACCAGTATTTTTACCTTCTTATTGCTGAATAGTATTCTACTGTATGAATATAAATATAGCACTTTGATTATCCATTTTTCTGTGGATGGACTAAGTTTTGCCCATTAAGTTTAAAGCTGCTACATTTTTCTAAAAGTCCTTCCACGGATATATGCTTTCATCTCTCTTGAGCGGAAAGAAGAGTGGAATCACTAGATCGTAAGAAAGATTCTGATTAACTGTTTTTTTTTTGGTAGAGAGAGGGTCTCACTCTGTCACCCAGCCTGGAGTGCAGTGGTGCAATCACAGTTCACTGCAACCTTTAATTCCTGGGCTCAAGCGATCCTCTTGCTTCAGCCTCCTGAGTAGCTGAGAGTGTAGGTGTGTGCCACCATGCCTGGCTTTTCTTGGGAGGAGATGGAGGTGAGTAGACAGGATCTTGCTACGTTGCCCAGGCTGGTCCCAAACTCCTGGACTCAAGCAATCTGCCTAACTTAGCCTCTCAAAGTACCGGGATTATAGGAGTGACCCACCTCACCCGGCCTATAAAACTTTTAAAGAAACCTCCGGATCATTTTTTCCAAAGCAACTATACTATTTCACAGACTTACTAACAAGCGTAGAAGTCCCAGTTGCTCCATATCCTCACCAACAGTTGGTGTTGCCAGTCTTTTAAATTTTGGTTATTCTAGGTCAGGTGCAGTGGCTCACACCTGTAATCACAGCACTCTGGGAGGCCAAGGCAGGCGGATCACTTGAGGTCAGGAGCTTGAGATCAGCCTGGCCAACATAGTGAAACCCCGTCTCTACTTAAAATACAAAAAATAGCCAGGAGTGGTGGTGCAAGCCTGTAATCTCAGGGACGCTGAGGCAAAAGCAGCACATGAACCCCAGGCTGGAGTGCAGTGGTGCCATCTCAGCTCACTGCAGCCTCTGCGTCTCAGGTAAAGAGAGACAGCAGACATAAAGACAGCAGAGAAAACAGGTGACAGTTTCTGAAATACTAGTTTCCCTAAGGCCCAGCTGCCTAATTCCATTCTTAAGGATTTCATTAGACACATATTGATAGTCAGTGTCAAGTAATAGTTTTAGGTAACCAGGCATTCAATTAATATTTGAATATTTTTTAAGTCCCACTTTATTTTTTACAACTCCAAACTGACATTAGTGTAAACTTTACTCATTCAGCGATTACTTGCCCCAATAACAAAGACAAAACTACTAAGCCACAGTGTACAAAGTATCCACAGTGTACAAAGACTTCTGATATGCATCCCTCTCTTTAACCCTAATAACCCCAGAATTATAGCAAAAGAAAGCATTACTCAAATTTAACACAAAAAGAAAGACGCAAAGGAAATTCACCTATGCTCGTGTCTAAAGATTAAAATTAGATTGGAACTCCAGTTGCCTGACTCTCAGGCCAATTTACTTATACACTGACTTTTAAATGGGTAAATTCATGTCAAAGCTTTCCATTTGTATTATACTATACACAGTAATAAAAGAAAAAATCAACTTTTTAAGTGAAAATATACAGTATCCAAAAAAAGATTCTTCTCTAAAATTCTACTCTGTCACTCAGGCTGGAGTGCAGTAGCACAATCAAGGCTCACTGTAACCTCCAGCTCCTGGACTCAAGTGGTCCTCCCACTTCAGCCTCCCAAGGAGCTGGAATTACAGGTGTGCAGCACATCCACCTAATTTATGTTTATTTTTTGTAGAGACAGAGGTTGGGAGATGTGTCTCACTACTGCCCAGGCTGGTCTTGAATTCCTGGCTTTAAACGTTCCTTCAGCCTTGGCCTCGCAACAAAGCATGAGCCACTGTGCCCACTACTGAATACACCAAAAGTTATCATCAAGAAATAATAAAATGTTATATTTTCTTTTCCCATTCCTTATCGAAGTAAAAGAGAAAAACATTAAGAAACCAGTAAAGCAAGAAAAAGAGGGCTAAGCAAAACGGCAATCATCAAATTTCTTTTTTTTTTTTTTAAATACAGATGAGATTTATCTTGCCAGGCCTGTCTTGAACTCCTGAGCTCAAGCAATCCACACACCTTGGCCACCAGCCACCATGCATGGTCTAGCCACCAAATTTCTATATACAATCATTTTTTTGCAGCCACAGGGAACAGAAAAATAGCTAAAACTGTAAAGAGAAGTAGAAACAGGAGGCACTGAGACACCTCCAAAGTGTTAGAACAGTTAAGGTTTTCCTCAGGTGGAAAAAAATCGGGAAGAATGAACTAGAATAAACCCTGTGCTATCGGCTGTGAAAGACAACTTTAAGTGAGGGGTACAGATAGCCAGTGGTGATGCTGGAATCTTTGGTAGGATGCATGCAAGGTTTAAAAGAATGCTAGGAGGCTCAGACCAATGGAAGACCAAAGTGTAAACAAGTAACTAGAGTAAAAGGTGACAAACTACAACTCAAAGTACTATTACAGAAAAGCAACCCAAGTCCTAGGGGTGGGAATATACATTCCAGGCAGGGGTGGTATATAAAAACTCATGAAAAAAAGGTATTTCCCCAAGAGAGAAGTGGAATGGTCTAGAATGGGAGGCAAAAAGTGAGTTCCAGAAACAGACAACTTCAGAAAGACCTAGAGGCATGAATGAATGAACCATATAAAACTGAGGATAGGTGTGAAAGGAAAGCCTGAAAACTTTCAAACAAGTGAAATAACAAGACAACCCAAATACATAATTCACACCTATCATCTTCCAAACTGCATACCAAATATATAGAAGGTGCGAATAGGTCTTTTAAAATAAGTCGTTACATATAAAAATAAAGTGTATGGAAGTTCCTTTTTTTTTTTTGAGACGGAGTCTCACTCTGTGGCCCAGGCTGGAGCGCAGTGGTATGATCTCAGCTCACTGCAACCTCCGCCTCCTAGGTTCAAGTCATCCTCCTGCCTCAGCCTCCTGAGTAGCTGGGATTATAGGTGCATGCCACCATGCCCGGCTAATTTTTGTATTTTTAGTACAGATATGGTTTCGCCATGTTGGCCAGGCTGTTCTTGAACTTCTGACTTCAGGTGATCCACCTGCCTTGGCCTCCCAAAGTGCTGGGATTATAGGTATGAGCCACCAGACCAGGCCTTTTTTGTTTGTTTTTAACTGACATGGCTTTATTGAAAACACAGTTGCACAAAAGAACTTCAAAGTTTTTAAGGAGAGATTCTTGAGAAATTAACACACTGTATACATATTGCTATACAACGGCAGCCCGAGGGGTTCTTCCTTCATACAAAGGAAATTCTTAAGAGTTCATCACAAATCTAATTTTTGCCTGTTAATTAAACTTTTACAACCTTGGAATTAAAAAAAAAAAAAAAAAAAAAACAGAAAATCTGGTAAACTGTTCCACAAAAAGTAGCATTACCACTATACTTGAATTTGGTTCTAAAACAAATTTGGCGTCTCCCAGTAACAGGTTCCTATCTAACCCTCTTGAAGTGACACTATCATAACCAATAAATGTATTTTCTAGTTAACAAGATGTTTAAATTCAAATAATTTAAGTAGAAATAGTAAATTGAAATTGCCAATGGGAATATTTCTTCCTAGAGAGAAATCCAAATAACAGATGATTAACATATATTTTTCAGTTGGCAAGATTCTTAACTAAGAAGAAGACAGCACATCACAACACTAATTCTAAAATTTAACCTAAAAGTTAACAGAATTTGGCCAGGGACAGTAGCTTACGCCTGTAATGAGGTGATAGATCCCATAAGCACAGGCGTTCAAGACAGGCATAGGCAACAAAGCAAAACTCCATCTCTTCAAAAAATACAAAAAAAAAAATTAGCCACCCATGGTGGTACACATGTGGTCCCAGCTACTTAGGAGGCTAAGATAGGAAGCTCTCTTGAGTCTACGAGGCAGAGGTTGTAGTGAGTCCAGATCACGCCACTCCAGCCTAGGTGACAGAGACGGTAGTGACATGGTTCCACAGCTCTGTGAATCTATCAAAAACACTATATACTACTGTATTAAAAAGTACTGCCTGACCAGGTGCAGTGGCTCACATCTGTAATTCCAGCACTTTGGGTGGTCAACGTGGGGGGATCACTTGAGCTCAGGAGTTCAAGTCCAGTATGGCCAACATGGTGAAACCCTGTCGTTACTAAAAATACAAAAATTAGGGAGGAGGGATGATACAGGCCTGTAGTCACCTGCCTGTAGTTCAAGTGAGGCAGGAGAATCACTTGAACTCGGGAGGCAGAGGCTGTAATGAGCTGAGATAGCACCACCGCACTTCAGCCTGGGTGACAGAGCAAGACTCTGTCTTTAAAAAGAAAAATAAAAGTACTGCCTACTGTAAATAGGTGAATTGTATGGCATGTAAATTATATCTCAACAAAGCTGTTTTTAAAATTTTTATTTTGTTCAGAAAATGCTTTCTGCCTTCAAAAGTATTACATAAAAAGAAAAACTTTGGCAGGGCACGGTGGTTCACACTTGTCATCCCAGCACTTTGGGAGGCTGACGCGGGCGGATCACAAGGTCAGGAGTTCAAGACCAGCCTGGCCAACAGTGAAACTCCATCTCTAAAAACACAAAAATTAGCTGGGCGTGGTGGCAGGCTACTCAGGAGGCTGAGGCAGGAGAACTGCTTGAACCCAGGAGGTGAAGGCTGCAGTGAGCCAAGATTGCACCACTGCACTCCAGCCTGGGGGACAGAGCGGAAACTTTAAATCTGTTGCTTTTAAGCCTTTAATTATGCCAACAAATCAAATGTGATACACCAGATCTTTCCTTCAACAAGTACTGGAACGTAGTATAAACCAAGTGATATCTTAAAGATAAATAATCATCTGTTAAGAATGAAAAAACTGCCAAATAGAGTAATATGCATTTGTTAATGCAGTTACTAAATCTCATTGGTAACCTATTTTTGTACTCTTATACAACATCTTCACATTCTCTATTCTGATAAAGTAATAACATCTTCTCCTCTTTGCAGTCCTTATACCGGTTAGAACATCAATAGCTTTTTGTTTCCCACATGGCCACTAAGCATAAAAATAAATGAGCAGGGCACAGTGGCGCACACCTATAGTTCCAGCTGGTGAGGCTGAGGCCACAAGGATTGTTTAGTCCAGGAGTTCGACTCCAGTCTGGGTAACACAGTGAGTCCCTTGTCCAAAGAAATTAAAAATAAAATGAGAACTGAGGCCAGGCGCAGTGAATCACACCTGTAATCCCAGCACTTTGGGAGGCCGTGGCAGGTAGATCACCAGAGGTGAGGAGTTCAAGACCAGCCTGGCCAACGTGGTGAAACTCCATCTCTACTAAAAATACAAACATTGGCCAGGCGCGGTGGCTCACACCTGTAATCCCAGCACTTTGGGAGGCCAAGGCAGGAGAACCTCCTGAGGTCAGGAGTTTGAGGCCAGAATGGCCAAAGTGGTGAAATCCCATCTCTACTAAAAATATGAAAATTAGTTGGGCATAGTGGTACATGCCTGTAATCCCAGCTACTCAGGAGGCTGAGGCAGTAGAATTGCTTGAACCCAGGAGGTGGAGGTTGCAGTGAGCTGAGATCGCACCACTGCACTCCAGCCTGGGTGACAAGAGCAAGACGACGCCGTCTCAAATGCATATAAACGTTAGCCAGGTGTTGTGGTGCACAATTGTAAACCCCGCAACTTCGGAGGCTGAGGCAACAGAATTGCTTGAACTTGGGAGGTGGAGGTTGTAGTGAGCCAAGCCAGCCTGGATGATAGAGTGAGACTGTATCTCCGAAAAAAAAAAAAAAGAGAGAGAACCAAATTTTATTTTTACTTTTACCCTATTTTATGGCTTTTTAGGAACTGGAAGGTAATAAACAAGACAGTCTTTTTCCCTCAAGGAACACACACTCCACCAGGGTCGGCAGACAAATAGCAATTATCAGACAGTTCCGTGAGGAAAACTAAGCAGAGGAAAAACATAAGAAGTGGAGACTACAGACAGAAGATGGTATGGTAGCAGACAGGGTTCCCTACCCAAATTCCAACTACCCCACCTTTTTTCCTGCCTTACAGGAGGGTACAAACCCCTTTACCTCCCTGGAAGCAGGCTATTCCCTCGCCCTCAGAGATGAGTCATGATTTGGCTAAAGCCAGTTCTTTCTGTCAAACTTCAAGATTAGAGCCTTGAAATAATTTCTTCCAAGAAGTGTTCATGTACTTAGAAGAAGTAATTTCACTAACCTCTAACTGAAATTTAAGCCAGGCACAGTGGCTCATGCCTGTAGTTTCAGCACTTTGGGAAGCCAAGGCGGGTAGATCACTTGAGGTCAGGAGTTCGAGACCGGCCTGGCCAACATAGTGAAACCCCATCTCTACTAAAATTACAAAACTTAGTTGGGCATAGTGGCACAGGCCTACAGTCCCAGCTACTCAGAAGGCTAAGGCAGACTCTCTTGAACCTGGAAGGCGGAAGTAGCAGTGAGCCAAGATCACACCACTACACTCCAGTCTGGGTGATGCAGCGAGACTTCATCTCAAAAAAAAAAAAAAAAAAAAAAAAAAAGAATTTTAACATTTCTTTCTCATATGAATATGCAACAAGCCACAGCATTATTGGCAGTACCTTTAAGTTTGTACCAAGAGAAATCACAGATATTATCACATGACATTACAATTGTTGCAGATACCTCAAACTGTCCTTTATACTCAACTACTTTGAGCAGCTGCTAGATCATGCTACTGACAGTGCTAATAAAGAAGCATACTACTGATTGCACACCAGCTTTCATAGTTTGAGAGCTAGACTTCAACATTTTGAGATCTTTGGTTTATTTAATCCTAATCTTAGGTATTTATTTTGTGAGTTTAAGAATATTATTTTGAGGTATCCACAAGCTACAGACTGCTAAAGAATCTACACTTCAAAAAAGGTTAAGGCCATCCAGACTTAAAAGGTCGTAACCAAAACTTTCAAATGAAACAGAGAAAAAAATAGAGCATGCATAATCATTAAGCACAGCTCATGCAACTTACTTCAGTTACACAGATATGTCTACACACAGAGTGGTGACACACAGGTCATTCACATTAGACTGCGTATCAGAAGAATTTAAAAGCCAATGGTCTAAACCTGGCTATGTACAAAATACCATTACTGTGTGCAGGATTTTTTTTTTTTTTTTGCTTTTTGCCTGAAGTATTATCCAGTTGTCAACAATAAGATGTACAGGGAGATGGCTAGGCATCCTCTAGGAATACTTTTGCTTTCTAGATAACAAGAACACGACAGTATCTTTTCTTCTTCCTGACTCAAGTGTAATGGACACAATGACTTCAAGCCTTCACAGACATTCGGTAAACATGAGAACCACTTGCTGCTTAGAATGGCAGAGCAGAAACACACAGAGCCTAGCCCTTGCAGGACCACTGTGCAAATGAACCATGTCCTGAGAGGAAAAACAAACCCCAATCTGTTTAAGGCCTTGTTGGTCAAGTTTTCTATTACTTGCAGGGGAAAATCTTCCTACCAGAAAAAGGAATTGTTATGGATAGGGTGACCAAGTAAGGCCATCTGAGCTAAAACCTTATGCATGAAGAAATAGCTATTAAGATCTAGAAGATGACATTCCAGGAAGCAAGAAGAGCAAGTAGAAGGCAAGAAAAACAGCAGATGATGTCAGAGAGCTTGCCATGTAGGAGCCTGCGAGCCACAACAAGGAGCTTTCTGACTCTTCCCATTGGGTTGCCACAAGCAAAGAGCCACATCCTGCACAAGGGTAATACAAAAGATATTACAAGGCTGAGGGCAGTGACTCATGCCTGTAACCCCAGCACTTTGGGAGGCTGAGGTGGACAGATCACCTGAGGTAAGGAACTTGAGATCAGCCTGGCCAACATGGTGAAACCTCGTCTCTACTAAAAATACAAAAATTAGCCAGGAGTAGTGGTGTACACCTGTAACTCCAACTACTTGGGAGGCTGAGACAAGAGAATCGCTTGAAACCCAGAGGCGGAGGTTGCAGTGACCCAATATCACACCACTGCACTCTAGCCTGGGGGACAGAGCAAGACTCCGTATCAAACAAACAAAACAGAAACAAAAACAAAAGAAAAGCATGGCTTCAGGCCAGGTACAGTAGCTCGAGCCTATAATCCCAGTACTTCTGGAGGCTAAGGCAGGCGGATCACCTGAGGTCGGGAGTTCAAGACCAGCCTGACCAACATGGTGAAACCCCATCTCTACTAAAAACATAAAATTAGCTGGGCGTGCGGACGCATGCCTGTAATCCCAGCTACTACGGAGGCTGATGCAGGAGAACCACTTGAACCCGGGAGGGGGAGGTTGTGTTGAGCCGAGATCACCCCACTGCACTCCAGCCTGGGCAACAAGAGCAAAACTTGGTCTCAAAAAACAACAACCACAACAACAACAAAAAAAAAAACAAAAAAACCAGAAGCTAGTAGGAAAGACTACATACAAAAATATTTACAGTAGTTATATGATGAGGTGGTGAAATTGGGAGTAGTTCTTAATTTTTTTTCTTTATTCAAATTCTAACGATTGCCCTATACTTCATAATCTGAAATAAAGGCCTCAAAAACCTTAAGTTTTAAAAAGTTATTCACTACATGTTATGTGACACCCTGGATGAGATCCTGGAACAGAAAGACATTAGGTGGAAATTAAGAAAATCCAAATAAAGTACAGGTAAAATAACGTATCAATACTGGGTCATCAGTTGTGTCAAATGTATCATACTAATGTAAGATCTTCAGAAAGAGAAATTGGATGAGGAGTATAGGAGAACTCTATCTGTGTTTAAAAAGATTCTTCAAGTGAGTAAGTGCAGATATACGAGTCATTACTAAGTTACAGCAGGCAAAAAGAAAAAGTTGTTTAGGAAGAGAAAAGATGTATTTTAAAAGAGTTAAGGGCAAAAAGTTATATATAATAATGTATGCCCAGCACACGACAGACCCTCACTTGTAGAATAAGGCCCTCAGTTATTTTACTCTTTTCTCTGCAATCTCTTAAAACACAGTTTTCAGACACAAGAGGTTTAAACCATCTTCAGAAACAACAAAAGCGTTATTGATCCCTTCAGGTAATAAAGTGCTGAGAATAACAAATATACTTTTAAAAATACCTTTGAGCTACCAAAATTATCACTCTCTTAAAGCCACATAATGCAAGCCTTTACTCTGAACTTAAGGTACACAAGACTAGCAAGCAGCTTTGCCACTCAATGTATATAAAAAGCTGGGGAAGGAGGGTGCAGCTCATAGTGCCTAAACGCCATGAAGCCCACTAACCAGAACAAGGAGAGGACCTACTCACTGTACAAAGCAATTAGGTTCTATAAAAAGCAGGCCATTTAGAAGAAATCCAATCACCAATGAGGGCCTTAAGGCTAAGTATAATAAACCAACGTTCACTAATGACGGTCACAAGTCAGGAACAAAACATAGTGCATTCAGAACATTCTGAAAAATCAACACCTATATAATAACTGCTGAAGAACCACATAAAGAAACATGTTCACTGTATCATTCTTTCTTCAGGTTTTACATCTTTTTCTTTAAAAAAAAAAGACCTTGAAACTGTGTGAAGGGTAATATGGGATGTTCCTTATACTATTTTTGAAAGATTTTTATAAATCTCAGAATATATCCAAATAAGGACATCAAAAAATATATACCATATCACACTGCTAACACTGACCTTATTTATTTGAAACTGTAAGTAGCCAAAGAGACTATAATTAGCAGTGATAAAACACTTCAACCTGAATCAAATTTAGAAACTGCCCCCCACAAAACTTTTCTAAGTGTGTAATCCGGGTCAGGGTTATTTTTCCTTTCAATCTTTAGGTTTCACTTTAATTGTCCATTAAATTTACTCAAAACCTAAATTATAACATATTAAAAATAAATTCACACTGTTGACTATAACTTTATATATTTTCACCAACTGTGAAAACAAGGCATCATTTAGAAGAACTATTAGAACAAAAGCTACTATTAAACTCCTTTGGATCCAATATCTTAATCAGAACATTTACAATATAACAAACACTATTTGATCACTTAACTGGAAACTAGGCACTGTGCCAACTAAGAACTTCATTTACTCATTAAAAACTGAAAAAGAATCCAGAAAAGTATGTATTTTTTGTATTTTACACAGTAACGTGTTCAAGGTTAAGCAACAAGGAAAAACTAGAACCCAAGTTCATCTTGCTGCAGAGTCCATAATACTAGCAATGATCTCATTTCAACTCTAAAATTCTACCACTCAAATAATTCCAAGATAATATCAGAAAAATCCATCTTCTCAAAACTGTCTTTTCAGATGCAAAGGAAAGGAAAATAAAAACACTGTCTCTCAAAAGGAATGGTTACTAAAAATCTTACAATGCTGATGAAGCTGAGACTGCTTGAGGTCCCAATAGTTCAAGACCAGCCCGGCAATACAGCAAGAGTTCATCTTTACAATAAATGAAAAATTAACCAGGCATGGTGGCGCAGGTCTGTAGTCCTAGCTACTCAGTAGCTAACGTGAGAGAACCACCTGAGCCCACAAGCTCGAAGCTGCAGTGAGATATGATCACACACTGCACTCCAGTCTAAACAATAGAGAGACCTTATCTGTAGAAAAAATAATAAATTAATAATAATAGCTTACAAATGCAAGCATGTACCCTTATCAGGCATTGTTTTCTTTTATATATATTAACTAATTTAATCCTCATAACAATCAGGATATAAATACAATTTTTACTTCCATTTTGTAGATGGGAGAACTGATACAAAAAAAAAAAAAGATTTATACTGAATCTCAGTATTCGCTCTTAACCACTTCACTAAACTTATTATTATTAATACATTATCACATTAGCCTCCACAGGTTAGACTGTGCTAACCTATATAAAGTATCACGGGCCCAGCACTGAGCCAAGGGAAGGATTCAATACAGGTTAGTTGCTAATATGCAAGATGCCTTTTCTTTCTTTTTTTTTTTTTTTTTAAAAGACGGGGTTTCACCACGTTGGTCAGGCTGGTCTTGAACCCCTAACCTCAGGTGATCTTCCTGCCTTGGCCTCCAAAGTGCTTGGATTACAGGCGTGAGCCACCACGCCCGGTCAAGATGCCTTTTGTTAATATTCTTATCCCAACTCATCTTCCACACCAGTAATAGGACCTACATCATTATATTATATGCCTTTTATAGTGATATATCAAAAAGGTAACCAGGAATTTAATTCTGAATTCAAAGTGGACAAATAAATACAGATGCAGATAATGCAACCATTCCTAGATATATCTTGGTAATATTTTTACCATATTCTTTACTCCAAACAATTGGTCATCTTATGAACCATCTCACAACCCAGTTTAAGAGATTTTACGCTGCCGGACATGGTGGCTTATGCCTGTAATCCCAGCACTTTGAGAGGCCGAGGCGGGCCGATCACTTGAAGCCAGGAGTTCGAGACCAACCTGGCCAACACAGTGAGATACCTCTACAAAAAATAAAAAAAATTAGCCAGGCACAGTGGTGCATGCCTGTAATCCCAGCTACTCAGGAGGCTGAGGCAGGAGAATTGCTTGAACCTGGGAGGTGGAAGTTGTAGTGAGCTGAAATCATGCCACTGCATTCCAGCCTGGGTGACACAGTGAGACTCTGTCTCAAAAAAAAAAAAAATTATGTTAGTTTTGTCCAAGATTACCACCCTCCTCGCTTTAAGACTATAAACTCCAGGCCAAGGACTACATTTTATATATCCTTATAATCCTAAATCTTGGCCTAGGGCCTGAAATAAGCGGTGTTCAAAAAGACTTGAAATACCGTAGTAAAGGCCAGGAGTGGTGACTCATGCCTATAATCTCAGCACTTTGAGAGGCCACAGTGGAAGGATCACTTGAGTCTAGGAGTTTAAGACCAGCCTGGACAACATAGGGAGACCCTGGATACACCTACACACACCTACACACACACACACACACACAACTAAAATATGAGCTGGGCGTGTTGACTCATATTTTATGACTAGCACACCTGTAGTCCCAGCTAGTCAAGAGGCTAAGGTGGGAAGACTGCTTGAGCCCAGATGTCAAGGCTGCAGTGAGCAGTGATTGTGCCACTGTGCTCCAGCCTGGGTGACAGCTTGAGACCTTGTCGTAAAAAAAAAAAAAAAAAAAAAAAAAAACGCCTGGTACAGTGGCTCATGCCTGTAATTCCAGCATTTTAGAAGGCTGAGGCAGGAGAAGTGTGTGAGGCCAGGAGTTCAGGACCAGCCTGGGTAACACAGCAAGATTCTGTCTTTACCAAAAAAAAAAAAAAAACTAGCCAGGTACGGTGGCATGAGCCTGTAGTCTCACCTACTCAGGTAATGAAGGCAGGAGGATCACATCAGCCAAGGCTTTGGAGGCTATGGCGAGCCATGATTATATCACTGTGCTCCAGACTGGGTGACAGAGACACCCGACTCTTAAAAAAAAATTAATAATATATACCATTTGCTTATAATTCCCATGTATTAATTCTATATCCACTGCTAGAGTAACTTCACTGAGATTCCTTAAATGATTGCTTTTCTAGGTTTGAGAGTATTGCTACACACAATTCAACACGTTTAGAGAGAAACTCAGCAGTTGCTGAAACCAAGATAACTTCTTTCCTTGTGCCATGATTCTAATACTAGCCCTTAAAATGGAAACAATTCCAGAATTTTTTTAGAACTGTTGTTTAACGAAGTCCTTGATTTTACACTCCTTAAAATAACTACAGATCAAGACATTCCTAACTTTACAACTGTCTAAAGAAATATGGAAAACTTCCCAAATCCTTTACTACTACATTAAAAATTTAAATAAATTCAGCAGACATCATGAAAATGTTCAAAGTTTCCTGAGATACGGTAAACTCTCAGAAGTTAACTCTGTAATTATGAATCACCTTAATCTTCCTTTTTAGTAACAAGAAACAAAACCTTAACACCCATGGCTGAATATAAGCAAACACATGAGTTAGGTAGTAGGCCCATTCTACAGAAGAGAAAGAAACTCTGGTATTCCAGCAAACATAGGTTTACTAATTCCTAAACTCATTCAAGAAATAAACTGAGTATCAATTAAAACAGGTACCACAATGAAGATATAAAATGATGGTGTATTTTCTCTTCAATAATTCCTGTCAGTAGTCCTTAGTTTCTGCAATGAGAAGATACCTGGAAAAAATGTCATGGCCTAATATACAGGCAGCTGAAAAGTAATACTAGATGGTTAGAAGAGGCAGAAGCAGATTATCTTACAGCACCACACTAAAGGCTGAAATTCCCCAAGTCTTAGCTCATAGCAGCAACTGGAAAGGCAACACTTTTCAAAAGGCAAGATGAAGAGCAGAGTAAAAAAGATGAACTCTACAATTAACAGTCTGGTTTCCTGAAAGGATTTTGAGGCCAGAATGTGAAAATCAACACTAATGTTACTAATGACAAGCAAATAGGTCTGATCACAAAGTTAAGACTACTGAATCTTCTTAAACATCAGCCTACTTGTGGCCATCTACTGGGGGAAGGGCACGAATGTATTTGGATCTGGGGTGGAGGGGCAGAGACCAGGGTCGAATTCCCTCAAAACTAAGCTGCTTTCCCTAGGTAAGAAAAGAAAATACATGCTTCATAAAGGAAAAAAATATGAAGCTGGGTGGCTGTTTTGCAGAAAAATAGGTACTCTTGTGCTATAGTAGTAAAACATATAGACTTCACAAATATTTTTATTCTAAAGTAAGTCCACAAAATGTTGGACAATACAGCCTTCCTTACTCCACAAACAGGTATAATTCTGAGTCACAAATCTACATAGCTAGTGTCTCTTCTTTCTATATAAGAATCAAATTAATTCAAACTGCAATTAGGAAAGTCTATAAGAACACACTAGAAATAAAAGCTGCTAAAGAAAGCTAAATATGCCAGGCGCGGTGGTTCACGCCTGTAATCCCAGCACTTTGGGAGGCCAAGGCAGGCGCATTACACGAGGTCAGGAGTTCATGATCAGCCTGGCCAACATGGTGAAACCCCGTCTCTACTAAAAATACAAAAATTAGACGGGCTTGGTGGTAGGCACCTGTAACCCAGCTACTCGGGAGGCTGAGGCAGGAGAATCGCTTGAATCAGGGAGGCAGAAACTTCAGGGAGCCAAGATCGCGCCACTGGCACTTCAGCCTGGGAAACAAGAGCAAAACTCTGTCTCAAAAAAAAAAAAAGCTAAATATATTTTGGCTACCAGAACTCTGAAAAAAGTATTTTTTAGTTTCTCTTCAGCCACCATATAACCTGATTTCTCATTTTTAAAAACCTGTGTACATACTTGTATAAAAGTAAAGGTATTTGTTAAAGGATATAAAATTATGCTATATAGGAAGAGCATGTTCTGTTCCATTCCACTGGAGGATAACTATAGTTTAATATATAGTTTCAAATAGCTGGGGGGAAGATATTATATGTTCCCAACACAAATGATAAATGTATGTGATGATGGTATGCTAACTACCCTGGATCTGATTACCAAACATAGTATGTATTGACACATCACTAAGTACCCTGTAAATACATACATATATGTCAAAATAAAATCTTAAAAACTAAATAAAATTGAAAGGGTAACAACTTTGCATCCAGGGTGCAAAGCAAATATTTTATTAGACTATTTAATTTGATTAAGGTAAGTAATATTAATTTTTACTATTCAAAAGTATTTATTTATACCAGAGTCAGTAATGGCTAGAAAAATTTTTAAAAAGAAGTATTTAAATATGTAAACCACAATTTTTTGTTTTAAACACTGTATTGAATGCTAAACAAAAGTTTCCCTATATAACACTTACAAATTACTGAGAACAACTCACAAAAAATCAAGCATTAGGTATCAAAAAGTATTTTGAATTAAAAAAACATCTGAACCAACAATAGTTGAATGTGCTGAGACAAAATGATTGGGTCCACTAAAAGAAGACTTCTGTGTCTAACAGAGGACTGGTGAGAGTCATTTAGACAAACCAGCTCCTGGTTATTTAACATTTTTTTCTTTTTCCTTCAAAACCACAATCAGAAGAATATTTAACATTTTAAACAAGAAAAAACAAGAATTAAGTTTTAACTTCACTACTTCTATCTCCTCCAAAACTTATAGAAACCTTTATATGTAGTACCAGAAAGGGGACCAATGTCATTAAAAAAATAAAATAAAAAATAAAAAATTTAAAAGCACTTTTATTTTCTTTTTCAGTTCATTTATATTTTTGTACACTTTGATCACATCATCATCACCTATTCAGGGATCAAGAATCATTCAACACAATCTGTTAAATCTAATTCCTTGATCTCCCATTTAAGAACTTCAATAATAGCCCAAATTTCCTGTTATTTCATACATATAGACCCTCTACTCCAGAGACCCCATTTATCTTTGATCCCCACCACAATTACACGTTTAAGCTCTCCATTTTCCTATACCTTCCCCCAAACAATCAGGGCCAGTTTAAGCCCCTCTCTCTCCATGAAGTCTTCCTTAGCAACTTCAACCCAGAACTGAACCTCTCTAAACTTCCAAGTACCCACTGTATAAAACTCAATCTTTTACTTAATAACAAATATGCAGTGTTAGATGTTGTTTGCTATTGTCATAAGTCTGAACTCATCTACAACAAAGTGCATTTCAAGATACAGAATCTCCTTTGATAAATCTCTTCTTTCTAAGCACCCTCTAAGAGGGCAGATCTTGTATGGAACCAGATATGCACTCATATTAGCTGCTCATGAATACTTGTTTTTGTTTTTTGAGACAGGGTTTCACTTTGTGGCCCAGACTGGAGTGCAGTGGCATTATCTTAGCTCACTGCAGCCTCAACCTCCTGGGTTCAAGCGATCCTCCTGCCTCAGCCTCCCAAGTAGCTGGGTCTACAGGCATATGTTACCACACCAGGCTAATATATTTTTTTATTTTTAGTACAATGTTTTGCTGTGTTGCCTAGGGTGGTCCTGAACTCCTGGGCTCAAGTCATCCTCCTGCTTCAGCCTCCCAAAGGGTTGAAATTACAGGCATCAGCAACAGCACCTGGCTGAATATTTGTAAATGAAGGTGCTTCAACAATTCATTTAGGATAGCCACAAATCATGCCTTAATTCATATTTCTTAATTTACATTCTAATATCAGATTTTCTAAATGCAGTAAATTTACATTTAGAAAGTTTACAGAATATTTCTCTAAGATAAATACTATACTCATATATATAGCTTTAGATAAATACGCTGTGATGGAATAAGTTATGTATCAACTATGTGAAACATAACAGAACTTGGAAGACAAGGAATAAGTTTCAGGTCCTTTTATATTCTGCCAAGCACAATCTCGGCACAGACTAAGCACCTGATAAATACATATTGATAAATAAATCACTATCTACTAATAAACACTCTCCAAATGCTAAATTTGGGGTAACCAGCCAACTAAAATATTCTAGAGACTTAACAATTCCTTAAGCAGCTGATTTTAGTGAGCCCAATTTTGAAAAATGTAGATTCTACACTCAGCTGCCAACCCCTGAAAAATGAAAACAAGCAAGTAAATTATGGCAAGTGATGCTAATATTATTTCACAACATAGTTTCTCAATGTGTCACACCAAAACAATCACATACACCTACCAGTACAATTCATTATGTTGGAAGCCTTGTGCTAGACACTGTGAGGATAAAAGAATAAGATCTCTACCTTGAAGAGTCCAAAAATGCAGTTAAGAAGTTAAGATGTAAACAACTAATTATGTAAGACAGAATGTGAAAACCATCCTGAAATATGCTACAGGAGGGGACTAGAAGAGAGTAAGGAGTAAAAATTTTAAGGGATTCACTAGAAGAAAGTTAAGTGTGTGTGTGTGTATATATATATATATATATAGTTATAAGAGATACAAGATGTGAGAGGGGTATCAATTCAGGTAGACAAACTAAAAACTAAAGCAAAGAATGCTAAAAAGTTCCTGGGTGTGTTCAGAGAAGAACAAACAGTTCAATCTGATTGCAGCTAAGGATGCAAAACAAACAGAATTACAAAACAGTGGGGTCCTGGAAGTTGATAGCATTACCTGTATTTGCTATTTACAAGGCTCCTAGATGCACTTGGTTTCTGAGAATCAAAAAAAAGTAGGGGACCTTCATATGATCTCTATGAACCTGCTCTCTAAGGACACAAAGCAGCTTAAATTACAACTGAAGAGAGAATTTCAAGAGATGGGCTACTGTAAAAACTCACTTTAGGTTTCCAGGGCATCACACATGTTTACCAGTATAAAGACTTTAAATTGAGTTTAATCTGACCTTAAGAAGACAGCACAAGGTACATTACATTTATTCAGAGAACTGCCCACGGGTAGAATGAATGGGAGTCTGGAAGTCAGGGTAGAACTCATTGGTTATGACAGCCAACAAGATGATTAAAATACACACTGAAATGCTGTAACTTCAAGTCTTGAAGGCTTGTTGATGGACATTTCTGCTTATAAATAGCCTTTAAAAATCCATGTATGGGTAATAACACCGTATTTATAGAAATACATACATGCTCTCCAAAAAGAAACAAACATAATAAACTAGAATGATGTAGACTATAAATTGGAAACACTAATCATTTAGCACTGTATTAAAACATATTGGTTGGGCACAGTGGCTCACTCTTGTAATCCCTGCCCTTTAGGAGGCCAAGGCGGGTGGATCACGTGAGCTCAGGAGTTGAAGACCGGTCTGGGTAACGTGGTGAAACTCTGTCTCTACTCAAAATACAAAAAATTAGTCAGGCATGGTGGTAGCTGCCTTTAATCCCAGCTACTTGGGAGGCTGAGGCAGAAGGACTGCTTGAACCCAGAAGGTGGAGGTTGCAGTGAGCCAAGATCATGCCACTGCACTCCAGCCTGGACAACAGAGCAGACTCCATCTCAAAAAAAAAAAAACAAAAACATAAGTTTTTAACTATCAACTATTATATGCACATAATGGTCAAATGAAGAATAACAATATGGCTTGCCCTAATTCTTTTTAATATGTATGATTCAAAGTAATTTGCAGTCTCTAAAATATACACCAATTGACTAAAAGTCGCAAAATCATTTTAGCATTAATGATGCCAAATGTGAATCAAATTTTTAAAAATAGGACACTAAGCCATTACAAAATATTTCCACTTACGATATCTTATTTTCACAAGATTTATTCTATCAACAAACAATCCCTATTATGGGCCAGGCACTATGCTAGATGCATAGACAAAAAGGGCCACTACTTGGGATTAGTATCCTTGTAAAAATTAAAAAAGAAGGGTGGGGCTAAGGACTTCAAAGAATTCATAATCAACTAAGGAATATTATCGTATACTAAAACTATTATCTATTTTTTGAGACAGGGTCTCGCTCTGTCACCCAGGATGGAGTACAGTGGCACAAATATAGCCCACCACAGCTTCAAGCACCCAGGCTCAAGCAATCTTGTCACCTCGGGCTCCCAAGTAGCTGAGACTATACAGGCATGTGCTATCACACCTGGCTAATTTTTTATTTTTAGTAGCAACAAGGTCTCTACTAAGTTGCTCAGGCTGTTGTCAAACTCCTGGGCTCAAGAGATCCTCCCGTCTCAGCCTCCCAAAGTTCTAGAATTGTGTGAGCCACCGGGTCTGGTCAAATGTTTTCAAGTAGGATACCTATGCATATAAAACAGGTACGTTCGGCAGCAAATCACACTGCCATGTGTGTACCTATGCAACAATCTTACATGTTCTTCACATGTACCCCAAAAGATAAAATGCAATAAAAAAATAAAAAAATTTAAAAAAGAGGTATGTTCTAGGTAAAGGTTTTAACAAATGAGGCAATGGCCGACAGTAACTGTGAACAAGTGGAGAAAAGGTCTTGTGATCCAATTCATCTGTAGAGCCTAAATCTCAATACAGAATGTCTACCATATAAATGACAACTGACTCTAGGTTAGGTGGTAATAATCAAATTTTTCAGATTAGGTATTTGAAGCTCATAAAGTACTAAGTTAAATTGTTTGCCCAAGGTTACAAAGATGGAAGGCGTATAGCCAGGACTGGAACCTAAGTCTTGCCTTCAAATCAGATTATCAGTTGAACAGTGCTGTTAAGGAAAACAGAGTTGCAGGTAGCCTTTTCACTCTAGACCACCTGAATGACTTTTTAAATCAGGCATAACCATGAAACTGACTACTGCCAATAGCTTCTGCACTCTCAAGACAAAGCACGTAAGACTGAATAATGGCTAAGTTCCTTTTTCCAATCCAGTTTAATGAAATCACAAGAAATAACCAAAATCTAAAAGGCCTCACAGAAAAATGACTTAAAAGACTTAATTCAGTCTAGGAAACAACCTCTTTTTGCCAATAACCTAAAACTATCAGGAAGTTAGGATACTAAAGAACAACATTTTTTAAAAATCCAAGACATTAAATTTTACTTAAAAAAAAAATTCGAAGAACAAGTCTAGCATCAGTATACTTATCTATTTATTACAAATAACAGCAAGCATCCATTATGCACAGAGAAACCCAGCAGAGAGGTAGAGAACAACTGCTTTGAGGTTATGTCTTCAAGTCTGTAACACAGCTGCTGAAATGATACACAAGTACTAAAAGAAAATATACAAGCTAAGCTTGTATTACATTACACTACATGTTAAGCATTACCAAGCACTAAGATTATACACAACAATCTAAAAATTATATTGATTGTGTAATATCCACCAGATTTTTACTCTTCCATCCTGTCTGGCCTGGACTCCCCTCAGGCTTGGCCCTATTAACTAAAACTTGGCCTATGAAAAAAGTGGAACAGATTAATCCACTGGCTTAACAGTAAAACATGGCAGTGACAGTTGATATCCATCCAGGACCTCTAACGGCACATTAGTCAGGGAAGATGTGAAGAGGCCATGATCACTGAACCAACCAACAGAAAGCATTCTGAAGAATCTGCTGGGATCAAAGAACCCTTCTAAGCAAGCTGGAGTACAGTGCTGTGACCAGACCTCACTATTAACTTCAAATCTCTCGGTTCAAGCAATCCTTCCTCTTCAGCCTCCAGAGTTGCCTAGAACTGATCCATGCCACCATGCCCAGCTATTTTTTTTCTTTTTTTGTGGAGATGAGTCTCACTATGTTGCCTGGGCTGAAACTCCTGGCTTCAAGCAATCCTCCCACCTCCCCACCTTACTCCCCACCTCCAATGCCACCTCACTCAGACTAAGAAGGTTTATTAGTGTACCTTCACACACACCACAACTGTATGAAATCAACTTTGCCCTCAGGTCTATAATCCAATCAGGGAAACAAAAGCAACACATGTCAACAAATGCAATACTGTAATGCAGAAATGAAGGCAGTATAGATAACCAGAAATACAAAGATCACAGGCAGAAATTTGTTTGAAGAAGTGATCTGAAGGGATGAGTTGTAAGTTGTTCTTTACCTCCTTTATCTTCTATGTTTTCCTCTACATAGCGGGTGCTTGCTTTATTTAAATGAGGGAAAAGTCCAAGTCAAACTGGCAATTGCAATAAACAATTTCAGTGAAGATAAAAAACCAAATAGGCTGCTGTTTTGACTTGAGTCCATCAAAGGACCACAGCAAACAGAAAAATAAAGGGGCAAATGGTATCACATTTGCTCAAAAAGATCCCTACCTGTTCACTTAAAAGGGGGGAAGTTCCCTAGGTTCTGTAAAGAAAACAGTGACCAAGATTCAGAAGCATTATTCCCTAATTGTAATCTCTTACATTAGAAAGTCAATTTAGCGCTGTAATCCCAGCGCTCTGGGAGGCCGAGGTGGGTGGATCACCTGAGGTCAGGAGTTCAAGACTAGCCTGACTAACATGGAGAAACCCCATCTCTACTAAAAATACAAAATCAGCTGGGCATGGTAGTGCCTGCCTGTAATTCCAGCTAATCAGGAGGCTGAGGCAGGAGAATCACTTGAACCGGGAGGCAGAGGTTGTGGTGAGCTGAGACTGCACTCCAGCCTGGGCAACAAGAGCAAAACTCCGTCTCAAAAAAAAAAAAAAGAGTCAATTTCATAAGAGTACAAACCAGAACAGGTACAAAGGTACAAATTCTGTCAATAAAAACGTAAATAAATTTGAAGTTTCTTTAAACAGATTAACAAGTTTATTCAGTAGAATGTATGGCCAAAAAGTGTATCTGGCATGCTGATGCCAAAAAAAGAAAGTAACTTAAATAAGACAAAAATTAGGCCCAAATTCTACTACCAATTAAGCAGCAATTTCAATTTATAAAGTTCTGTAACTTTGTACCTTCAACCTACTTTACATTAATTCTCCCCTGCCCCACGGACCACCACCACAAATGAGAAGCTGTATCTTTTAAGAAATGACCTCAAAACATCTAATGTAATTTTCTGAAACTAATTTATTTAGCATGTTGTTGTTTTTCACAGCCATTAATCTGCTGGGTCTCACAATCACCCAGTGAGGTAAAATAGAGATTACCCAACCCCATTTTACAGATAAAATAAATGAAAACCAGATAGGGCAAGTGACTAGCTCAAGGTCACAAAGCTACTAACTGGTAGTGTGTGAATTTCCATGCCATTGATGTTTTCATTGCTAGTATGACAACCTTAAAGCAGGATATTAAACCTTTGTCTAGGTAACATAAATAAGATAATCTTAAAAGTTACACCGGGGCCGGTGCAGTGGCTCTTGCCTGTAATCCCAGCACTTTGCAAGACCAAGGCAGGGGATCACCTGCGGTAGGGAGTTCAAAACCAGTCTGGCCAACATGATGAAACTCTATCTCCACTAAAAACGCAAAAATTAGTCAGGTGTGGTGGTGCATGCCTGGAATCCCAGCTACTCCAGAGGCTGAAGCAGGAGAATCGCTTCAACCTGGGAGGCAGAAGTTGCACTCCAGCCTGGGTGACAGAGACTCTGTCTTTAAAAAAAAAAAAAAAAAAAAAAGGAATCATACATTATTACAAATTTACTTTGCCAGGTGAAAGTGCTGATTTTACCGTGGTCTACCTAGCATTCCATTTGTTTTTTAAATGTAACTAGATTAGCACCTTCTGGAACTCTAACTGCCAAAATTGTCCTCAAACTTTGTGAAAGTAAATGGAAAAAAAAAAAAAAGCCTGTTCATAGACACAAACTAAGTAGTGTAAATATCGGTTGAACAGACTTAAAAACTGCTCATACTCCTGAAAAACTAGGAACTGAATGAAAACAATGATAATTTTAATTACAGTTTTCCAATTCTTATGGATATTGGCACATTCATAGAAAAGCAGACATGTACAAAGCCCACAAACCCCAATCATGTTATGTACTCTTAAACTTAAAATAAATGGAATAAAAACTCCCTCAGTCTCACAAAGACGATAGAGTCACAGCAGTTCAACATTTCTGGGGCTGAACAGAGAGCAGGAAGTGTCAAAAAAAAGAATTAGAATTTTGGTATACTCTAAAACTTACACTTAATACTGATCACTTTGCATAGAATAAACAAGAAAAAGAGCCTCGATAAAACCCTCTACAATTTATTGTCTCTAAACCTCTGCTAATTCCATTCCTCAACCCCCCCCCAGGGTGTAAATGCGACACACGCAGACCTCATACACAGGCCTCTTGCCTTTTTTCCTAACACAACTAGGACCTTTGTTCTGAGCGTCGGTTTTTTACCCCACTCAATAGCTCTTTCAACTTTCTATCCCGTATTTTTTGTTTTGTTTTTAAAGAGGAGACTCTGAGCCTCAACTTGCCAGGTCTTTAAAAAATGAAATGCCAAAAATATGTAATGAGACTCTCGAGAGGAATAGAAAGTTAAACACATCACTAAAGGGCCTACAAAACAGACTAAAGCCCGGAGATCGGGTGATCTGGCAGTCCAGGCAAGATCGAGGACCGCGACCAGGAAGGAGACAGCAGGAGAGCAGTTAGCGCAGTAAATCCGTTCTAGGTGGACGCCTATTAACCGTACCCGCCCCCCACCAACCTTTACACACAGACACATTCCCTCCCCCAATTAACTAACGAAGCAATTAAACTATGCCCACCACCAGACTCGATGCTTAGGCTAAACCACCCCCAGACAAAGTAAAACAGCATTATCAAAAAAATCAAACATCTTAAGGGTTTGAAAGCTGCCCCTTCCGTTCTCTCCTCACCATGTAGACTAACCAATTCCCTCCTGGTACCCCACCAGCAGTTCAAATGTTATTCCTCACCCCCCACCTTGATTTACATGCGTTTTTATGTTTTTCCGCATTTTTCCCTTTAAGAAATGAAGGATTTCTCATTCTGAGGAAGGGAAAGACTCTGAGGATAGGATTTGAGATTTTACTACCTGCGTTATTCGAACTCCCCTCTAACTTGTCCCTGTACTTGAAACCCCACTCACTATGGAGAAGGAAGGAGAGGGGCTGAACTGATGGACAAACGTTGTAATAGGTTTTATGTAATCCACATATAAATAAATTAATCGCCTGACTCGCTCTGAATGCTAATACGATTGGGGTGACAATTGGCCCACCTCCCTCCCCCAAGTCCTAGTTAAACCCACCTACCACCAATTTCCATTCTTATCTATTTAAAAAGATGCTCTATTCCTCTCAGTCAAGTTTCTCGGCTTCTTTAGGCCCCCCTGCATGCCCCGGTCGTCATCTTCCTCCCTCAGCCTCAACTTCCCACGGCTTAAAAAACTGCCCCGCGCAGAACCAGTCTCCGGGCTCGCTGGCCCTCAACCACCCCTAGCCGTCCCCCTGTGCAGGAAACCCCTTACTGCGGTCTAAAGTCACTCCGGCCTCTCCCTCCTCTGACCCTCGCTTCCCACAACTGTTGTCACTCGAGCTGCTCCCTAGTTTCCATTTCCGGGCCGTCCACGGCCCCGGAGCCTCTCCTCTCCCGGTTTCCGGGCCCCTCGTCCCATTTCCGGGGAACCCTTGCCGTCTTCACACTCCCCACCTGCACTTCCGGCCCCCCACTTTCTCGCTTCCCAGACAGCCTCCAAGCTCCACAGCCCACTTCCGGCCCCCCTCGACCCCCGTCGAGCCTCCCAACACCCGCAAGCCTTACCCCGGTTCTGTGAAGAGCCCTCTTCATTGCGGGTAGCCGGAGGAGGGACCCAGCGACCCCCACCTCCCGCCGGGCCCCGGTCCCTTGGGCCGCGGCCGCCCTGGAGCGTCTCTCCCGTCAACCCCCGGCCCGGTCCTACCGCGGGAACACTGGCGCCCGGAGCAGGCCAAGTGGGGGCCGAATCGCCGCGATGACACAACCGGGCTTCCTGGGACTTTCTGTTCCAGCTCCTCCC
>PVKP010000800.1:95098-173504 GCA_004027715.1 Plecturocebus donacophilus
GCCGCCTCCCTCCCCGCCCGCTCAGACACCCTCAGGGAACTACTTTGCCCTCGGGCTCTGGCTGTCGGGCTCATCCGAGGGCCCGGCCCCGCTGCCTACTGGCGGCCCATCACATCGCCCCTCCCTCCCACGCCGCCCGGTTTGACCCTCCCAGCAGCCTCCTATCTCCTCCAGATCTCTTCGAGGGACCAGGAAGGGGACTGTGGCGCTCCGCTTGGTATCCCTCCGCTGGGGTCACCCCCTCCCCTCCGTGGTAGCAGGAACTAATTCCCCTTCGGGTCACCCGGGACCTAAAGCTGGAAATTTCACGGACCAGGGTTCCCTGTGGCCCATGGAAGAAGGGACGATCGCCCCAAGTTAGAAATCCTTCTGCCAGCTCATAAGCGTGGCTCGATTTAAACTAGGGTTTTGGCCCCTTGACCCCACCAAACACCGCCCCTTCCTGGTTGTCTTAGCGACGGCGGTGGCGTTCCAAGATGGCGTCGTGGCTGTCGGAGACGCTGTTCGAAATTGTAGGACAAGGCCCGCCGCCAAGCAAAGACTATTACCAGTTACTGGTCACCCGGTCTCAGGCAAGTGCGAGCCGCGGTTTACCCTCTCTCCTAACTCCCTCCCGGCCCGGCTGGGGTCCGGGAGACGGGCTGCGCTAGGCCGAGAACAACCGTGGCCCGCCGGAAGCGCCCAGTCCCGGCGCCGCGCCGGGAGATTTTCCTCGTCACCTCGGCCTCCTCGGTCCGGCGGCCCGCGTGTCCCTGCTCTCCCCAAGCCCGGCTAGTTCCTGGCAAGCCTTCTCTGCCTCCCCGCGGTGTCGCGCGGTCCTTTCCCGCCATCCCGACTTCTTACCCGTAGAGTTCTCTCCGCGCGAAGAGGAAAAGCGGCGTCCCCGGCTAGCGTGCGGCCTCACCTCAGCGTGAGAAGGAGGGAAAGAAAGACTCAGCCAAGTGTCCCAAGGAGGAGCGGCTAGGGAGGGGAAAAGGAGATGGTCTCTTTTCCAGGATAGAAATTAATCATGGAGAATTTTTTTAAAAATCTTCTTGTGGCCTTTACGCGTACCGCGGCCACATCAAAACTGAGTTATTACTAGTAGCAACTGACGATTGGGAGCCCTTCTCTTACCTTTTGGAGCCCCTTCTATCCCACTGAAAGTGTGCAAGGGGAGTGGTATAAAAACGTTTCAGCTGCTATGTGCTTCAGCCCCACCCATAATGACATCTGCTCCACAACAATAAAACCGGGAGTTATATGATCACCAAAGTAACCATCGGCCTATTTTTATGCCTACTTTAGTTATTGAAGGTGGGCTTTTGGATGATTGTGTCCATGAAATTCTCAACTTGAGCTGGGCCTCCGCTGGGAACACGTTTCTAATCCTGACTGAGCTTACTACTGTCACTGAGTAATTCATTCACGCACCCAGTGCCTGAATAAACAGTTGCTATTCCTATAAAATGAAATTCAGAACTTGGTATATATTTGTTTTGGTGTGCATATGTATTATTCCCTCGGTTTGTCCAGAAGCCCTTAAAATACGTAATCAGTTAATTTTTTGATATTTTTAAAAGCATCTTTGAAAATATAAATGTTAATATATATATTTTTTTTAAATTTAAGATTTAGAGGCCGGACGCGGTGGCTCACGCCTGTAATCCCAGCACTTTGGGAGGCCAACGCAGGCGGATCACGAGGTCTGAAGGTCGAGACCAGCGTGGCCCACATGGTTAAACCCTGTCTCTACTAAAAATAGAAAAATTAGCCGGGCATGGTGGCGGGCTCATATAATCCCAGCTACTCAGGAGGCTGAGGCAAAAGAATTATTTGAACCCTAGAAGCTGAGGTTGCAGTGAGCTGAGATGATGCTGTAACATTCCAGCCTGGGCAACAGAGCGAAACTCTGTCTCAAAAAAAAAAAAAAAGATTGAAATACTAAAAAAAAAATTTTTTAATTTTCTTAGTATAGTACTTCTTGAGAGCAGGGCTAATTCATAGGCAGTGGGCCCAGAGTCAGCCTCAAATTTTTAATTAAACTCTTTTTAGGGGTTTTTGCATATTAGCGATTTATGAAATGCTGAAAGGCGTCCTTTTTGTATATTTTTAAAATGAATTATTGATTTTTCCATTGGCTTTAAGATTTATTTATTTATTGAGATGACGTCTCGCTCTGTTGCCCAGGCTGGAGTGCAGTGCCATGATCTCGGCTCACTGCAACCTCCACCTCCTGGGTGCAAGCAATTCTCCTGCCTCAGACTCCCCAGTAGCTGGGATTACAGGCATGTGCCACCATGTCCAGCTAATTTTTGTATTTTTAGTAGAGACATGGTGGTTCACCATGTTGCCCAGGCTGGTCTCAAACTTCTGACCTCAAGTGATCTACCCATTTCTGCCTCCCAAAGTGCTGGGATTACAAGTGCCCACCATCATGCCTGTCCAATTTTTTTTGTATTTTTAGTAGAGAAGGGTTTTGCCGTGTTGGCCAGGCTGGTCTCGAACTCCTGACGTCAGGTGATCCGCCCACCTCAGCCTCCCATGCACTGGGATTACAGACTTGAGCCATCACGCCTGGCCAGCTTTAATATTTATGATCATAACAGTTCTTTACTTTCTAACAAGAGTGGTCAAAAATATAATATCTTCTAATCTTACATGATTTTCTATTTTCATCTACCTGAAGTAAGTTAGAATGTTTTAATTTTTACAGCCTTTAAAAATTTGTCTTTTTTAGCATTTTCTTTCCCTAGAGGGTCTGGTATTACAATTATGCTGCATTTCTTTCATTTGTAAGCCTCAACAGGCTGAGTATCTGTTTACCATTTTATTTTAGTAAATTTACCTTAGGAGTGCTCCTGGCATTCATTTTCCTAAAGAATACTTCTGTTGTTGGCATCGTTCAGACTTTGCCCTCAAGTCTAACTTAGTCGCATACTTTCCTCTAACTACTCTGTTGTAAGAAATCTTTCCTACCATCCCTTAAGTGTTCTTAATTTTTCTTTTTCTTTCTTTTTTAATTTTTTTTTTTTGCAGGTGAAAATCTCCTTTACCTCAGGTTCTTTACTTTCTGTCAGTCACATATAGAGAGAGAGCATCCTAAGTTCTCATCCATTGTCTTTTTTAAGCATGCTGAATAAATCCACTACACTTCTACCAGTGAGAGTTAATCTCCAAGCTAATTAATTCACCCTCTTTTTAAAGTAAAATTTGTTGTAAAAAATGGCATGCCAAAAAAATATACTTTTCAGTCAACTGCCTTGAGAATATGCTATTTTCTAACCACAAGACAATTTTTCTGAGTCTTAGCACAGGAAACCAAACATCTAGTAAGAGGTGGCCTAACATAAATAAGTACTAAAAGACTAGCATTAAAATGTGTTTTATAAGATAGATTTTTTTCTGGAATGACTTTCTAAAATTATTTCTTGTACATTTCCTTCCCTTTCTTCTATCTTTATTTATTTTATGTTGTATATTATCCAAATTATGCCCCAGATTTAGATGAATCCTTTCATGCTGATTCTGTTTTTTAGTCTTTCACTGCATCCTTTTCTTTGGCCTTAAATCCAAATAACGGCACATTTGACATGGATTTCAGGGCAAATATTTCTCTCATTGGTGTCATACCACCATTGACATACTCCAGAATATAAATGTTATACATAAATATTTCTTTTGTGTATATAGTAACATTCCAAATATATTGTTTTGAGATGGAGTCTCACTCTGTTGCCAGGCTGGAGTGCAATGGCCTGATCTCAGCTCACTGCAACCTCCGCCTCCCGGGTTCAAGCCATCCTCCTACCTCAGCCTCCCAAGTAGCTCGAACTACAGGCACGTTCCACCAACCCTAGCTAAGTTTTGTATTTTTAGTAGAGATAGGGTTTCACCATGTTGGCCAGGATGATCTCTATCTCTTGACCTTGTGATCTGCCTGCCTCTCTTGGCCTCCCAAAATGCTGGGATTACAGGTGTGAGCCACCATGCCCAACCCAGGGTTTTTTTTAATTCAAAAAAATAATTTTCAATAACATGGGGAGAAATGCCAGATATAGGTGATGGGGAGGAAGGCAGCAAACCAGAATGCCATGTATGTACCTATGCAACAATCTTGCATGTTCTTCACATGTACCCCAAAACCTAAAATGCAATAAAATATATATTAAAAAATAATAATGATAATTTTCAGATTATAGCGTGAGGTCAATTTAGTTTTCCAAAGCTGATCTTTATGATGATGATGATCTCAAGCTTTAGAAAAAATAGTGTACTACGCTAGAAATTTAAAAAAGAAAAAATTCTCCAAACTCTTGCTAGAAATAAAAATAAAAAAAAAATAGTACACTGCTTTCTAAATCAAAGATTCACTCAAGAACTGGGCACAGTGGCTCACACCTATAATCCCAGCATTTTGGAAGGCTCAGGTGGGAGGATTCCTTGAGCTGAGGAGTTCCAGACCAAGCTGGACAACATAGCAAGACCTCTTCTCTTAAAAAAGGCCCAGCATCCAGTCCCTAGAAAGTTTTTTTAAAAAAGTAAAAAACAAAAACAAAACATTGGGCAGGGTGGCTGACGCCTGTAATCTCAGCACTTTGGGAGGCCGAGGCAGGTGAATCACTTGAGGCCAGGAGTTCAAGACCAGCCTGGCCAATATAGCAAAACGCCATCTCTACTAAAAATACAAAAAATTAGCTGGGTATGGTGGCATGTGCCTGTAATCCAGCTCCTCAGGAGGCTGAGGCAGGAGAATCTCTTGAACCCAAGAGGCAGAGGCTGCAGTGAGCCAAGATCTCGCCATTGGGTGACACAGCGAGACTCCGTCTCAAAAAAAAAAAAAAAAGTATTACTTACTCTAGTTCTATTAGTATACATATATTTTCTTATATTGGATTCTAATTCTTTGAAAACTAGTAGATTCATAAGGTGTTAGGGCTGGCAAGGATCTTTGTTTTTTGGTTTTTGTTTTTGAGACTGTCTTACTCTGGCACCCAGGCTGGAGTGCAGTGGCACGATCTCGACTCACTGCAACCTCAGCCTTCTGGATTCAAGCAATTCTCCTGCCTGAGCCTCCCCAGTACCTGGGATTACAGGCACCCACCACGCTGCCTGGCCAATTTTCGTATTTTTAGTAGAGATGGGGGCTTCACCATGTTGGCCAGGCTGGTCTCGAACTCCTGGCCTCAAGTTATCTGCCCGCCTCAGCCTCCCAAAGTTCTGGGATTGCAGGGGTGAGATACCACGCTCGGCCAGGGCTGGAAAGAATCTTGAATATGACTTAGTTCCTACTCTCATGAAGCATATATATTCTTATATATAGTGGGAAGAATGTAGCTAGTATTTGACTTGTAAAAACACTTTAATGATTTTATATGTTGTATTTTTTTTTAACGCCAAAGGAAATTCATGAGCAGTTGCTAAGTTAATGAGTACAGACGTTTTAAAATCTATGAGTCCAGAAGAAGCAAACAATCACTTTATATTAGTGGTCCAGGAGGGTATTGTTACCAGTATTGTGCTCTTGAAATGTTGTCTTCTTTATCCTCTCAAAATAGAAGTGTTGTTTAGGAGTCTAGAGCAGTTAACTTAGGTTTAACATGACAAATACTGGAAAAGTGTTAGAGAGTAAAATAGGAATTGGCAGATAAGGGCTTTTGCAGCCAATAACCCAGGTGGTTGTCCAAAGCCCCAATATGTTACAGTTACTTCCAGCAGATGAAAGGAGGAAGAGTTGGGCAATAGATTGGTCTTGTTTTATCTTTTACTAAATCCTATCCAAAGCTCCAAAAAGATATCTGAAGCTAGTGCCATTTGAAAAAAAAAAAAAAAAGAAATGCAAAAGCTCACCTCTCTAAAAAATACAGCAATTATTTTAGAAGTGCATTTGAGTTGTAGCACTAACAGACTGAAAACACCTGAGGTTGCATGCCAGCCTGTGACAGGAAACTGTCACCTCTATGAACTTCTGACAGAGGAATTAAAACCAGATCTGGTGACGGCTAGGCGAGAGACAACTAAAAATTGAAATAGCACCATTTCAAACTACAGACCAATTTTTAAAGATTTTAAATGTAAATGCAGTCTAATAAAAACGTTACCGCACACACCCTTTGACCCAGCACATCCATTTCTATGATTTTGATGTCCAAAAATGCTATCACATGTGCACAAGGATATGTGAGCAAGATTATTCACCAAAGTAAAATAATTGTAAAAACATTTTTCCATGAGAGGAAATGTGGTTAAACTGTGATTCATTCATGCCGTAGAATACTATCCAACTTTTAAAAAACAATGCGGTGGATCTCTGTCTACTCAGTAGACCAAATAAAATCTTTAGCAAAAAAAGCAAGTTTCTGGATTAAACAAAGCAAGATCCTACTTTTTTAAAAAGTATTTTAAATAAATGTTAGGTTTTAAATAATTATTAAAACAAAAAGCTGGAATTATGCACTCTTAGGGTTATAGATTTTTACTGTCTGCATTCATATTTCTGAAAGACCTGAATTTTCTGCCATGAGCATTTAGTTTTATAATCAGAGAAAAGCAATAAAGATTTAAAACAAAAGTGTAGCCAAGCAGGGCGTGGTGGCTACACCTGTAATCCCAGCAGTTTGGGAGGCTGAAGCAGGTAGATCACCTGAAGTTAGGAGTTCAAGACCAGCCTGGCCAACATGATGAAACCTCATCTCTATTAAAAATAAAAAAAAATTAGCCAGGTGTGGTGGCAGGTGCCTATAATCCCAACTACTCAGGAGGCTGAGGCAGGAGAGTCACTTGAACCTGGAGGGTGGAGATTATAGTGAGCCGAGATCACCACTGTACTCCAGCCTGGGCGACAGAGTGAAACTCTGTCTAAAAAATAAAATAAAAGTGTAAATGCATAACTCTTACTCTGAGGTGGTGTCCTGCCTGCATTCCTCCTATTTGGCCGGCACCCCCTTTGACCCACCTCCCTCATTGAATATTGACATAGCTTTGATGGCTGTCTCACAAACTCCTTCTTTTGTCGAGGGAAAATAATTCTAATTCTGCAGTTTTAGAGAGAGTGCAAATGGGTTAATGATTAATTTTCTAATTTTCCTTGCAAAATTTTAAGGAGGTTTTTTTGTTTGAGAAGCAGGGTCACGAGTGGCTGATGCCTGTAATCCTAGCAGTTTGGGAGGCCGAGATGGGTGGATCACCTGAAGTTAGGAGTTCGAGACCAGCCTGGCCATCATGGTGAAACCCCATCTTAATAAATAAATAAATAATAAAAGAAGCAGGGTCATTCTGTTACCTAGGCTGGTGTGCAGTGGTGCAGTTAGCTCACTGCAGCCTCCAACTCCTGGGCTCAAGCAATTCTCCCGCCTCTGCATCCCAAAGTGCTGGGATTACAAGCATGAACCACTATACCCGTCCTTAAGAAGGATTTACTGTCTAGAAACTTCTGAGCTTTTTGTTTCTTTTTTGAGGGGAATGAGGGGTACGGAGTCTTGCTCTGTCACCTAGGCTGGAGTACAGTGATCTCGGCTCACTGCAACCTCCATCTCCCAGGTTCAAGCAATTCTTCTGCCTCAGCCTCCCAAGTAGCTGGGACTAAGGGCATGTACCACCACACCTGGCTGATTTTTGTATTTTTAGTAGAGACGGTTTGACCGTGTTGGTTGGCCAGGCTGATCTAGAACTTCTGACCTCAAGTGATCTGCCCTCCTCGACCTCCCAGAGTGCTGGGATTACAGGTGTGAGCCACCACATCTGGCCTCTTTTTCTTTTTAATGTAAGTAATAATTTCTTTTGAGAAATTAAAGTATTGCTCTTTCTTGCCTTGATGGGGAGATGGTACTAATGAGCTGAAAAAAAAGATGTGGAGAGCAAAGTAAGGCCAAGGTGGTCCACTGAATAGATTTATAAATTTATTTGGCTCTCAATAAAGCTTAAAGAACAGAATTTCTCTGCCAGGCGTGATGGCTCACAACTGTAATCCCAGCCCTTTGGGAGGCCAAGACTGGCGGATCACTTGAGGTTGGGATTTCGAGACCAACACAGAGAAACCCCGTCTCTACTATAAATACAGAGTTAGCCAGGAGTACTGGCAGTTGCCTGTAATCCCAGCTACTCGGGAGGCTGAGGTAGGAGAATCGCTTGAACCCGGGAGGCAGAGGTTGCTATGAACCAAGGTCATGCCATTGCCTGAGCAACAAGAGGGAAACTCCCGTCTCAAAAACAAACAAACAAAAAAACAATTTCTCAAGTAAAATTATATTAAATAAACAGCAGGTTGCATATTTTGGGAGCTGGATGGGGTCCAATCAACTTAACATCAGGAGAGTGTACTCCTAGGGGACCCAGGAACCTGTAAGTCATGTTCTGTTCCAGTCTCCCCGACCCCCGACACACACACACACGGTCCCCAAGATGCACATACATTGAGAAGACAAAGCAGAGAAGAGGAAACATGTTTCCTTTTGGCTTCTGCTTTTCTTTCTATGTCCCAAAGGGAGCGTTGCCCACTGATGGAGGTGAATGTTTCTGCAGACTTCCAAGCTACCATGCCCGGATTCTGAAAGTCAGTGCCATACTTGTGCTTATTTATTTTCCACAGCCTGGTCATCATAACGAGATCCCATCTCTACAAAAAAATCTAAAAATTGTCCAGGCGTGGTGGCTCACACCTGTAATCATCCTAGCACGCTGAGAGACCAAGGCAGAAGGATCACTTGAGGTCAGGAGTTCAAGACCCCACCTGGCCAACATAGCAAGACCCCCATCTCTATTTTAAAAATAAATAATTAGCTGGGTTAGCTGGGTATGGTGGCATGAACCTGTAGTCCCAGCTACTCAGGAGGCTGAGGAAGGAGGATCACTTGAACCTAGGTATTTGAGGCTGCAGTGAGCCATGATCACACCACTGCACTTCACTGAACAGAATGAGACCCTGTATCTTAAAGGGAAAAAAAGTTTTCCTCTTCTCTATTATGTGTTGATTTACACTCCTCTTTTCAGCTGTGTTTCTTTTTTTCCAAAGTCCCTTATTTTTTCCTCTTCCCTTAAAAGTTTAGGATGCTTTAGGCTGGGCACAGTGGCTCACACCTGTAATCCCAACACTTTGGGAGGCCGAGGTGGGCAGATCACCTGAGGTCAGGAGTTTGAGACCAGCCTGGCCAACATGATGAAACTCCATCTCTACTAAAAATACAAAAATTAGCTGAGCATGGAGGTGGGCATCTGTATTCCCAGCTACTCAGGAGGCTGAGGCAGGAGAGTTGCTTGAACCTGGGAGGCAGAGGTTGCAGTGAGCCAAGATCGTGCCGATGCTTTACCCCCTCCACCACTGCACCTGAGAACCTCAGCTCAGCTGTGCTGGAGTCGTCCTCAGGGTGTGCTGTGGTTTTCCCTCCTGCTGTTATTTACTCCTTCAAGGCTCTTCCTGAGGCAGCAAGTGCAGCAAACATTCCCTGCCCTGCCCTACAGGTTAGGCCAGGTGTTTATAATAATAAACTGCATTATTCTTCTATTCCTCATTTCTGACACACTTCCGAAAAATGATTCTCAATCATTGTGTCTTGTGACACTCCAGGATGTGCCCAATTTGAGTTGTGAAATGACTTTTAGTCAGAAATTTTAAATTTCTTTTAATTTTTTCTTAAGTGGCATATGGCACTTTTGAGAGGAGAGGGATGGCATGATCCAGGTAAGGTGACTAAACTCTTGAAAATAACAGTATTCACTGTTGAGTTAGTCCAGTGAAGTGGCTCCTAAATCATGACTCATTTCAAAATCACACAACTGGACATAGCTCCAATATCACCTCTTCCCACCAGGTAAATTTTCGCTTGACACCTGTGAGTGCCTACTCAATCTGGGTAGTTTATCTGATCTCACCCTACATTGACAGGGATTTGCTTCATAATTATATGGGGCAGTAGAGCTCTTAATTGGGAGTCACTGAGTCAGGGATCCTTTCATTCCTCCTGCTGTCTGCAAGCTCTTGACCTGGGGCGAGCACTTCATTTAGGCCCTATTTGCCTCTTCAGCATAATAAGGTTACTAGTCTAAGAGATCACTAAGCTTTATCCCAGCTCTAAAATGATGTTTCACAGCCAGCATGATGGCTCACTCTTGTAATCCCAGCACTTTAGGAAGCTGAGGTGGGTGGATCATGTGAGATCAGGAGTTCGAGACCAGCCTGGCCAACGTAGCAAAACCTGGTCTCTACTAAAAATACAAAAATTAGCTGGGTGTGTAACACACACCTGTAATCCCAGCTACTCGGGAGGCTGAGGCAGGAGAATCACTTGAACCTGGGAGGTGGAGGTTGCAGTGAGCTGAGATAGCGCAGTTGCATTCCAGCCTGTGTGACAGAGTAAGACTTCATCTCAAAAAAATAAAATAAAATGCTGTTCACATTAAAGTAGTATTTTTTTTTGTTTTTGTTTTTTGTTTGTGTGTGTGTGTATAATTTTTTTTCTCTTTTTAGACAGCGTTTTGTTTTGGTTTTCGGTTTTTGGTTTTTTTAAGACGGTCTTGCTCTGTCACCTAAGCTGGAGTGCAGTGGTGCAATCATAGCTCACTGTAGCCTCCAACTCCCATCCTCAAGGGCTCCACCCACTTTAGCCCCCTTAATAGCAGGGACTACAGGCGGATGCCACCATGCCCAGCTAAGAAAGTAGTGTTTTAGGTTGGGCGCGGTGGCTTCACACCTGTATTCCAAGCACTTTGGAAGGCCGAGGCAGACAGGTCACAAGGTCAGGAGTTCGAGACCAGCCTGATCAACATGTTGAAACCCCATCTCTACTAAAAAATACAAAATTAGCCTGTCATGGTGGCACATGCCTGTAATCTCAGCCACTCAGGGGGCTGAGGCAGGAGAATCACTTGAAGTTGGGAGGTGGAGGTTGCAGTGAGCTGAGATTGCACCATTGCACTCCAGCCTGGGCTACAAGAGCAAAACTCCATCTCAGAAAAAAAATTAGCTGGGCATGGTGACACGCCTGTAATCCCAGCTTCTCAGGAGGCTGAGGCAGGAGAATCGCTTGAACCTGAGAGGCAGAGGTTGCAGTGAGCTGAGATTGTGCCACTGTGCTCCAGCCTGGGCAACTGGAGAGAGAGACTCCGTCTCAAAAAAAAGAAAATCTAGCGTTTTATGCTAGAAGCAGCACTGGTTTTTGTTTTTTGGTTTTTTTTTTTTTTTTTTTTTTTTAGAAAAATTGAGTTTGTATCAAAGATTGTGTATTAGATCTTGAGCTCACACCTGTAATCCCAGCACTTTGGGAGGCCAAGATGGGTAGATCATCTGAGGTCAAGCGTTCAAGACCATCCTGGCCAACATGGTGAAACCCCATCTCTACTAAAAATACAAAAGTTAGCCAGGTGTGGTAGTGTACACTTATAAGCCTAGCTACTCAGGAAGCTGAGGCAGGAGAATACCTTGAACCCGAGTCGGGGGGCAGAGGTTGCAGTGAGCCAAGATTGCATCACTTCACTGTAGCCTGGACAAAAGAGCAAAACTCTTTCTCAAAAAAAGAAAAAAAAATTGTGCATTAGTGGCTGTGTGACCTGGCATAACCTGCCTGATGCTCCATTCTGTTCTTCTGTAAAGTTAAACCCTGAGCTACTTCATAAATACAGTGAGAACCATATGAATGTAAAAAGTACTCCAGGCCAGTATTCCTCAAAGAGAAGCATCATGAGCCTGATGCAGGAGTGGGAGCCTATAGTCCCAGCTATTGAGAAGGCTGAGGCAGGAAGATTACTTGAGCTCAAGAGTTGGAGTCTAGCTGATGCAAAATACCTAGACACCCCTCTCTTTATTTTATTTTATTTTATTCTGAGACAGTTTCACTCTTGTTGCCCAGGCTGGAGTGCACTGGGGCAATATTGGCTCACCACAACCTCCGCCTCCCAGGTTCAAGCAATTCTCCTGCCTCAGCCTCCCTCCTAAGTAGCTGGGATTATGGGCATGTAACACCACACCAGACTAATTTTGTATTTTTAGTAGACATGGGGTTTCTCCATGTTGTTCAGGCTGGTCTTGAACTCATGACCTCAGGTGATCCGCCTGCCTCGGCCTCCCAAAGTGCTGGGATTACAGGTGTCAGCCACCTCGTATTTTTTTTTTTTTTTTTTTTTGAGATGGAATCTTGCTCTGTCACCAGGCTGGAGTGCAATGGCACGATCTTGGCTCACTGCAACCTACACCTCCTGGGTTCAAACAATTCTCCTGCCTCAGCCTCCCTAGTAGCTGGGATTACAGCACACATTACCATGCCCAGCTAATTTTTGTATTTTCAGTAGAGACATGATTTCGCCATGTTGGCCAGGTTGGTCTCTAACTCCTGACCTCAGGTGATGCTCCCGCCTCGGCCTCCCAAAGTGCTGAGATTACAGGTATGAGCCACCATGCCCACCCCCCTTCTCCTTATAAAGAAACAATACACAAATATTTAAAAAGTTTTGTGATTGGAAAAGATTAGACAGTTGTAAGTAAAACAAAATTATGTTTGTGTCTTTTCTCTGGAATTTCTCAGAGTCTTTAAAATCCTGTTTTGCCTCATGAATCTCAAAAAGAAGATTGCAGAGGGGAGCTTTTCCTATGACCCCAGAGCCCTCTCTTCTCTGAGCACCTTTAGGGATTCCAACTGGAATGCTGTGTCGAAAACCACTCAGCAGTCTCCCTGATACACAGCAGGAAATGCAGAAGAAACATTAAATACCAGCACCAAATCAGTCAAATTTTACCTTTTCCATAAAAACGATTATAGTAACCCTTTAGTCATCTCATGACTATTTTCTTTTCTTTGCTTTCCTTTTCCCTTTTTTTTTGGTGGGGGGAGGGGGGGGCGGAGTCTCACTCTGTGCCCAGGTGGGAGTGCAGTGGCATGATCTCGGCTCACTGCAGCCTCTGCCTCCTAGGTTCCAGCGATTCTCCTGCCTCAGCCTTCCAGGTAGCTGGGATTACAGGCGCCTGCCACCATGGCTGGCTAATTTTTGTATTTTTAGTAGAGCCGAGGTTTCACCATCTTGGCCAGGCTGGTCTTAAACTTCTAACCTCGTGATCCACTCGCCTCAGCCTCCCAAAGTGCTGGGATTACAGGGGTGAGCTGCCACACCTGGCCGACTATTTTATTTCCTTTCTTTCTTTCTTTTTATTTTTGAGACAGAGCTCTGTCACCCAGGCTGGAGT
Organism: Plecturocebus donacophilus; assembly: GCA_004027715.1. Taxonomy (NCBI): domain Eukaryota; kingdom Metazoa; phylum Chordata; class Mammalia; order Primates; family Pitheciidae; genus Plecturocebus; species Plecturocebus donacophilus. The sequence continues at coordinate 108,246 of PVKP010000800.1, forward strand.
GCAGTGGTGTGATCTTGGCTCACTGCAACCTCCACCTCTTGAGTTCAAAGGATTCTCATGCCTCAGCCTCCCAAGTAGCTATGATTACAGGCACCTGCCACCATGCCCAGGTAATTTTTGTATTTTTAGTAGGGATGGGTTTTCGCCATGTTGGCTATGCTGGTCTTGAACTCCTGACCTCAAATGATCTACTCACCACGGCCTCCCAAAGTGCTGGGATTGCAGGCATGAGCCACTGTGCCCAGCCTATTCTTTGTTTTTACAAATAAATGTGCTTCTGAGGTTCTGCGATTATTTTATTCTAACCTCCTCTTTAGAAATATTTTTAACTAATTTCAAAATTGCAATCCAAAAAAAAAAATACCTACACCCTCAAATGTGTTATATGCCACATTTTAATGCCTTAACTTGTGCTTCCAAAATCTGGATGAACATGTTTTGATGCACGCCACAGAGGAAAGCATGTGTCATCACTGTGAATACGGTAGAATTTCTTACAAATGTTTTATTGTTTGGGAAAGCTGAGCTCTCACCAACTCTCTGAATTTGTGCCTATACAAAGCAGGTATAATTGGAGCAGAGAGTAACCTGAAAATCACGAGTTTCAGATGCACCAGCTCAGCACAGAATCTTGGAACATTGACAGTTCACAAAAAGCACACTGACCACCGTGTGGTAATATTGAGCATTAGCCAGATGTGATGGTGCATGCCTGTAATCCCAGCTACTTGGGAGGTTGAGGCAGGAAAATCGCTTGAACCTGGGAGGTGGAGGTTGCAGTGAGCTGAGATCACACCATCACACTCCAGCCTGGGCAACAAGAGCAAAACTCCGTCTCAAATAATAGTAATAATATCGAGCTAGGGAAAGTGTTAACACATAGTAATTTTCAGTGCTTTTTTTCTGAATTTGGTATTTGTGGTAAGGAGACAAGAATTTGGTGGATATTGTTAATGATTCAACTCTGAAGCAGAAGTCTTCCTGTCCTCACATTAGTGCATCTTTTGGATCCTTGGAATTGAAGAGTATCCTAACATCAGCAGCATGAATCATTTTTTACAAAATGGGCTGAGCATGGTGGCTCACGCTTGTAATCCCAGCACTTTGGGAACCAAAGGCAGGTGGATCACTTGCGGTCAGGAGTTCCAGACCAGCCTGGCCAACATGGTGAAACCCCGTCTCTACTAAAAATACAAAATTAGCCGGGCATGTTGGCACACACCTGTAGTCCCAGCTACTCGGGAGGCTGAGGCAGGAAAATCACTTGAACTTGGGAGGCGGAGGTTGCAATGAGCTGAAATCATGGCAGGGCACTCCAGCCTAGGTGACAGAGAGACCCTGTCTCAAAAAAAAATTAAAAACACGTAATAAATGAATGAATGAATGACTTCGGCTCATTCCATTAATAACAAATGTTCGAGTATCTCCTATGTACCAAGTGCTACTGTGTGCTGTGCCAAGCACTGAGGATACCAGGTGTGAGCCAAGTATGTAGTCTCTGCCCTCATGGAGCTTACAGCCTAGTGGGAGATAAAGATACTGATAAGAAGGCCAAGCACGGTAGTTCATGCCGGTAATCCCAGTACTTTGGGAGGCCAAGGAGGGTGGATCGTCTGAGATCCAGAGTTCGAGATCAGTCTGGCCAACATGGTGAAACACCGTTGCTACTAAAAATACAAAAAATTAGCCGGCCTCGTGGCACGTGCCTATAATCCCAGCTGTTCGGGAGGCTGAGGCAAGAGAATCACGGAAACCCAGAAGGCAGAGGTTGCAGTGAGCCAAGATCGTTCCACTGCACTCCAGCCTGGGGCGACAGAGCGAGACTCTGTCTAAAAAATACACAAACAAGCCAGGTGTGGTGGCTCATGCCTGTAATCCCAGCACTTAGGAAGGCCAAGGTGGGTGGATCACAAGGTCAAGAGTTTGAGACCAGCCTAACATGGTGAAACCCCATCTCTACTAAAAATGCAAAAATTAGCCGGGCATGGTGGCAGGCACCTGTAATCCCAGCTACTTAGGAGGCAGAGGTTGCAGTGAGCCGAGATCCTGCCACTGTTTTCCAGCCTGGGCAACAGAGTGAGACTCTGTCTCACCAAAAAAAAAAATAGTGATCAGATAAACACATAAGCAAAACTAAGATGTCAACCATGATAAGTGCTATCAAGAAGAGACACTTATGCTTGCTTCAGCAGCACGTATTCTAAAAATTGGAACCATACAGAGATTATTATGGCCCCTGAGCAAGAAGAGATACCCTTTCCCTTCTAAGCCTACTTAAAAAATCAATAAAAAGAGACACTCGTCTGTTCTGCAATGTGTTATGGTAGGACGTGGCCTTTGTCAAGAAGATCAGGAAGGGCTCCTCAGAGGATGTGAAGTTTGACTTGAGATCAGGAAGCCTGGGTGAGTGGAAAAAAGGCCAACACAGCTGAAGCACAGACAGTCAGGGTGGTGAGGCAGGGACCAGGCTATGCTGGCTTTGTAGAACGTGGTCAGGAGCTTTGTACTGATACTGAGAACATGAAAAATTAATTGGCTTCTATTCATTTTTTAAATTTTATTATTTTTTGGAAATGGAGTTTTGCTGTTGTCACCCAGGCTGGAGTGCAATGGTGCGGTCTCTGCTTACTGCAACCTCTGCCTCCTGGGTTCAAGCAATTCTCCTGCCTCAGCTTTCTAAGTAGCTAGGACTACAGGCACCCACCATCATACCCGGCTGATTTTCATATTCTTAGTAGAGACAGGGTTTCACCATGTTGGCCAGGTTGATCTTGAACTCCTGGCCTCAAGTGATCTGCCCACTTTGGCCTCCCAAAGTGCTGGGATTACAAGCATGAGCCACCACTCCTAGCCAAATTATTGGTTTTTAAGGAGGTGAAGTGATTGGCATAGTATATTCCAATGATTCTGAGACCTTTTTTTCCATTTCTGAAATCAAAGTTTAATTAGCATTATTTTCTTTCTGGGCTATATGTAAAATAATGACGTGACCTATATAGTCAGGAGCATTTAGAGTTCGTGAGATATGATGATTCGGTTTGCAATTTAAAAGGTTCGTGTTGGCCAGGCACGGTGGCTCATGCCTGTAATCCTAGCACTTTGGGAGGCCGAGATGGCTGGATCACCTGAGGTCAGGAGTTCAAGACCAGCCTGGCCATCATGGTGAAACCCCATCTTAAAAAAAAATTAAAATAAATAAAAGTTCGTGTTGGATGTAATATGGAGAACAGATTTATGATCAGCTACATGGATCAGGCTTAATTGTATAATAAAATGCAGACATTCACTATTGATGCTGAGTAACACTAATATTTTCATCTCAAATCTTTTTTGAGACAAGGTCTTGATCTGTCACCCAGGCTGGAGTGTAGTGGCACAATCATGACTCCCTGTAGCCTCAACCTCCTGGCCTCAGCCACCCAGGTAGCTGGGACCATACGTGCGTGCCGCCATGCTTGCCTTTTTTTTTAGAGGGGGTCTTGTAGAGACAGGGTCTCACTTTGTTGCCCAGACTAGTCTCGAACTCCTGGGCTAAAGTGATTCTTCTGCCTCAGCCTCACAAAGTGCTGGGATTACAGGTGTGAGGTACTGTGCCCAGCTGAATTTTCTTTTCATCACAGTAGTTCCTTGTTCTCAATAACTTCATAATAAGTAAATACTATTCATCTGAATTTACAAAACTATCTTTATAAAATGCCCCTTTTATTTAATGGGTAAGCATAAATTCATATAGATATTTGTAAGTAGATACAGATAAAATCTGTGCAGACTTTTTCTTCAGACTTCAGACTTCCAGACTTTTTTAAAGCAGTGTTCTACTTTAAAAAGTTTGGAAACTGCTGGTGTAGGTAATAGGGATTCATTAGCCAAGGATTTTTGCACAGGAGAATAAAATGATTGAAGCTGTAGGATAGAACTGTGACTCTGGCCACAGCAGTATAGAAGCATGATGGAGAGAGGGAAGGTGCTGTGAGAATGGAAGAGGGGATGGGTGAGGTTTTTGGGTTTTTTTTTTTTTGAGACAGAGTTTTGCTCTTGTTGCCCAGGCTGGAGTGCAGTGGTGCAATCTTGGCTCACCGCAACCTCCGCCCTCCAGGTTCAAGTGATTCTCCTGCCTCAGCCTCCCTAGTAGCTGGGATTACAGGCACACACCACCACATCCAGCTAATGTTTTGTATTTTTAGTAGAAACAGGGTTTCACCATGTTGGCCACGCTGGTTTCAAACTTCTGACCTCAGGTGATCCACCCACCTCAGACTCCCAAAGTGCTGGGATTACAAGCGTGAGCCACAGCGCCCAGCCAGATGGGTTAGTTTTCTTACCCCAAAGAACAGATACCCCTTACTACCTCATAATAATGTTTTAAGGATTACATAAGGAAAGATACACACATTTTTTTACACATTTTCCTGCCCTATCTTACATTTTTATTGTGGTAAGGTCCTTTCATCCCAAGATGAGTCTTCCTCCCATCTAAAACTTTATTAAAGTATCTCCTCAGCATTTTTTAAAAAGAACAGCCTGGCCAGCATGTGAAACCCTATCTCCACTAAAAATACAAAAAAAAAAAAAAAAATTAGTCGGGGGTGGTGGCGCGCACCTGTAATCCCAGCTACTTGGGAGGCTGAGGCAAGAGAATCTCTTGAACCCAGGAGGCGGAAGTTGTAGTGAGCTAAGATCGCGCTACTGCACTCTAGCCTGGGAGACAGAGCAAGACTCCGTCTCAAAAAAAAAAAAGAGAGAGAGAAAGAAAATAAAAGAAATAGATTGCCGTTTAACTGGAAAAAGTCGTTTCCACATTCATACCCTTTAAAGCCTCTACTCCCCCATTACTGCCTTTCACGCCTTCGTTCCCCGAGGCTCCCTCTTCTGAAGATGGCGGTCATCTTGGCCTTTACGGAAGCTCCACGAGACCCTAAAGGAATTAACCACCAGGCGTGGTGTCTCACGCCTGTCATCCCAGCACTTTAGGAGGCCAAGGCGGATGGATCACGTGAGGTCAGGAGTTTGAGACTAGCCTGGCCAACATGGTGAAACCCTATCTCTACAAAAAGTACAAAAATTAGCCAGGCGTGGTGGCGCAGGCTGGTAGTCCCAGCTGCTTGGAGGCCAAGGTGGGAGGATTGCTTGAACCCAGGAGTCCAGGCTACAGTGTACCGGGATCCTTGCCACTGCATTCCAGCCTGCTCGGCAAAGTGAGACCCTGTCTCTAAAAAATATGTAAAAAAGAGCTAAGAAGCTACTGGCAGCATTTTTAATGCTTTTACATTCTGCCCGTATCAAACCAATTTTTCCCAATTAGTGGAGCTCGTTTAAGCTGTGACTAAAGGATGCTTTTACATAAATGAAATAATCATTCCTAAATACTACCTTTTTTTTCTAATAGACATCTACAGAACTAAATATTACTTTTAAACACGGATTCTGTTTAACTTGTTTTGTTTTTGAGGGTGGTTAGTAACACCAAGACTACCTTACTAAAAGCATAACTAAGAGCAATTGATGGATACATAAAGACATGGTAGGCACATCCATGTAATAGTCCTGCAGTGAGGAGCTTTCAGGAATAATTCTGCCGTAATGCTTAGGTATTTATCTGATTTATGGAAGATAGGCTGTAGGCTGTATGATCCATGTACATATGTGTTATGGACAGAATTATGTCTCTCCCAAAAAGATAACGTTGAAGTCCTAACCTGGGATACCACAGACTATGACCTTTTTTAGAAACAAGGTCAGGGCTGGATGCAGTAGCTCACACCTGTAATCCCAGCCCTTTGGGAGGCGGAGGCGGGTGGATCATGAGGTCAGGAATTTGAGACCAGCCTTGCCAACATGATAAAACCCCGTCTCTACTAAAAATACAAAAAATTTCTATTAAAAAAAAAAAATGATATCTTAGTGCCCTCTGCTATGGAAAAAAGAAAAAAAATGAAACAAGGTCATTGCAGATGTAATTAGTTAAAATGAGATCCTTCTAGAGTAGAATGAGCCCCTAATCTAATACTACTGTTGTCTTTATGTGACGGCAAACACACAGAAAGCCACATGATGATGAAGGCAGAGATTGGAGGGACACAGCAAAAATTGCCAAAGATTTTCGGCAAACTAGCAGAAGCTAAGAAGAGACTTCCCCTTCAGAAGGAAGGAGCATGGCCTTAGGAACACCGTGCTTTTGGACTTCTATCCCCAGAATCGTGAGACAATAAATTCATATTGTTTTAAGCCACCCCATTTGTGGTCCTTACTTATGACAGTCCTGAGTGTATGAAGCTATTTGTGGCCCACCTACTTGATTCACCGAAATATGTCAGTGGGAAAATACAGAGTTGCCACGTGTGTCAGTCATTTCATACTTTGTCCGAGCCTCCACCTGAGATAAATCACCATCTGTTTGGCACAGTCCCCCGGCCTACCACTTCCACTGGACCAAGGACAGACACCTGACTCTAGTGCGGTAAATCTACCAATTGACCAGCATCCATAGGACTTGGGTGGCCTGGTGTGAAAAGGGGAGCCCCTTGAAAATGAAGACTAAGACACAGAAAAATATAGCCGCAAGGATTAGCTTCAGGGAACTGAAATAGAAAGGTACAGAGGAAGCTCTACGTGGCCATTCTGAAGCTTATGCCGACTGCTGGCCGGGAGAGGCAAAAAGAAAAAAATTCTCAAAGAAGGGACATGACGAAGGGGAGAGAGGAAGGGATCTGTTACTCTCACTCGAGGCTGCAAGTTGCCTCTCCACAATTAATCTCACCTTTTAGTAGAGAACCCAACTTTTCAGGCCTGGTGTAGTGGCTCATGTCTGTAATCCCAGCACTTTGGGAGGCCGAGGATCACTTGAGGTCATGAGCTCAAGACCAGTCTGCCAACGTAGCGAAGCCCTGTCTCTACTAAAATACAAAAATTGGCCTGGTGTGGTGGTGTGTGCCTGTAATCCCAGCTACTCGAGAGGCCAAGGCAGGAGAATTGCTTGAACCCAGGAGGCAGTGGTTGCAGTGAGCTGAGATGGTGCCGCTGCGCTCCTGCCTGGGTGACAGAGCAGGATTTCGTCTCAAAAAAAAAAAGGAAAACCTTTAGATGGACTTAATGCTTCCCATGCATGTCCTAACCTCCCTGGCAGCTAAGTGTGACCTTGAAGCTAAGTATTAACTAATGACTTTTAGGAGATTTCTTTAAAGGGAAGTAGAATAAGGCTGGGCCCCTTCATCTGGCTACTTAGAAATAAAATCAAGGGTGAGGGGTAAAATGGATAATAGGAGGCAGCATCGTCCTCCCACGCACCACAGCCTTGCGCTGGAGCTCCCGAGAGCCTCTGGCATCGCAGTGCATTCTGCTGTTCCACTGTGTACCACGCTCTGACCTGTCTTGCCTTTCTCTTCAGTTCTTCTTTCTGTTTCCTTTTATTTCTTTTCCTTCTTGTTTGTTTTTACCTATCCTGCACAAAAATGTTGGTTGGGACCTTTGGGTTCCACATTCTGGTTACCTGGTGAAGTGAGTCTGTATCCTGAGAAATTCATGGAGATCACCAGCTTCATAGACTTGAGGCTTAACAGCTTCCAGGGGGTCCAGGACAGCTCCAGCCTGGCTGCACAAGAGTGGAAGTACCAGGGCCTACTTGCTACTCCACCACAGCCTTGGCCACGTGTCTCCCACCGTGTCTCTGGGTCTACGTGTCCCTCGGCTTTTGCTGCCCATACCAAAGGCTTCAAGTTCCATTTCCTCCAAAGAGAGGATCTGATGCTCTCATTCAGCCACTTGGCCCTGTTCAGGAGATTTTTCCCAGTCAAGCCTATCTACTGCCTGCCCTTGGACCATGTGGTAGGAGTTGATGTTTTTACCACCAGCTTCTGTCTCTTTTCTTGTGGTTACAGTGTCCTGGTTTTCCGCAGGAAAGTCATCGCTCCCTCATCCTCATTTCATGTGGTCCAATATAGTCTCATATGGACCCACCATCCTCATTGTCTATAGTGCTACAGAGATGGGTCCATTCCCCAGTCCAAGCCAATGAGATGCTTGAGCAAGGTGCTCTTCCTTTATCCCTGAACTTGTTGTAATGATGCGAACCAGGATCTAGCAGCCGTACTGTCACCACCAGGAACAACCTACCTGCAGGTGCAGCCAGTGTGCAGGGAGAGGAGCCAACAGGTGAAAGAGAGGTGGGGTCTCTGGCACTGTTTGAGCCTCCGCAGCCAGCTAGGTGTTACTGTTTAGGTAAGTCAATAGGGCCGCCTTCTTTGCTCAAATCAGCTTGAGAGGGTTTTCTATCACCTGTAACTGAAAATGTCCTAACTGGTCCAGGTCAGATGGTCACCCTGGTCCAATCAGCAATGGCTAGAGTCGCCAGTCAGATCAGACGTCACCTGCAGAACAAAGTGTGCGCAAGGAAAGTCAGCACACTGAGATCGGGCTATGGGACGGGCAGTGTGAAGCTCAGTCTTTCCACTATAAATAAGGCTATGAAAGGCGAGGTTAATACAAGTTTGGAGTTCATAAATCATGATGGCTATGATTATCAAATAAAAAAAAAATCAAACCCAAACCACTAGTAGCTTCAAAAAGCACATGATTTGAAATGTGAGAGGCTGTCAGGAGCCCTCGCCCCTGGGCAAACTTGCTGGAAGTGCTGTGACCATGTGTATATTTGAACCTGGACAAACAGCTGATGTAGGCAGATCCCAAGATCCATTCCTGAAAACTCCATGAAGTGATATACTTATTGAATTGAATGCCTAAGGAGAGTAGTGTGTGTGTGCTGAATGAAATTCTTCCCACCTGATAAAGTTTGGATTTGTGTCCTTGCCCACATCCCATGTCTAAATTGTAATCACAGTGTTGGAGGAGTGGCTTGGTGGGAGGTGGTTAAATCATGGGGCGGACTTCCCTCTTGCTATTCTTGTGATAGTGAGTTCTCATGAGATTTGGTTGTTTAAAAGTGTGCAGCACCTCCCCCTTCTCACTCTCTTCCTCCTCTGGCCATATAAGATGGGCCAGCTTCCCCTTCCACTTCCGTCATGATTGTAAGTTTCCTGAGGCCTCCCCAGCCATGCTTCCTCTACAGCCTGTGAAACTGTGAGTCAGTTAAATCCTCTTTTCTTCATAAATTACCCAGTTTCAGGTAGTTCTTTTTAGCAATTTGAGAACAGACTAGTACACCACCATTTTCAAAGACTGCTACTTCTATATTCTCTATTTTAGAAGTCAGCACTAGTTGAGAAATTAAAATGAAATAAAACCTAATGTAAAAGAAAGCTATCAAACAAAGGAGATATTTGTGTAGACGTCTAGACAAGCTTATATTCCACATTAAACACTTGCATTTATTTAACAGTTTCATTTATGACTTTACAGTTGTTTAATAAATATTATGGCATTCCAACTAGGAAGATAGTATCACTCCTTTAAACATGAGAAAATCAAATGAATGGCTTCAGGCAAAAACTTCTTTTATTAGTACCCAAAAGTCTAGACTTTGTTATTCTTTTAAATATAGAAAATTAAATTTTCAATAGTTAGAGGCTAGCAACACTCGTATTTTTAAGTGTGAACTAATAAATAATTTAGTTAGGTTTATTCAGACCATAAACTTTAAGGATTTAGGGATCTGCTAGCTTCAGTTTGAAATAGGTTTAGACAGCTAAACATCTTTGGATTTTGTAAAAAGAAAATTTATTAAAGAAAGAATTTAAGGTAAATGTGACTTATGACTATTCTGTTTTAGATGTGAAGCCGTAAACAATACTGGCAAAGCCACAGATTGGGAGTAGAGTAGGGGAAGGAAAACAGGAAGACTGCAGTGAGGTAAAGGAGAGTTTGTAAGTCATTCATAACCAACCCTACCCATATAGCATGATAGTTATGAATATACCCAGGCCTTTTAGATCTCTCTGGAATGCACTTTGACCCTCTGTTTTAAATCATGAATTTCCAGTTTTTCTTAGCTGGAGTCTTGCTTTGTCACCCAGGCTGGAGTGCAGTGGTGCAATCTTGGCTCACTGCAACCTCCGCCTCCCAGGTTCAAGCAGTTCTGCCTCAGCTTCCCAAGTAGCTGGGACTACTGGTGCTTGCCACCGTGCCTGGCTAATTTTTGTATTTTTGATAGAGATAGGTTTCGCCATGTTGGATAGGCTGGTCTCAAACTCCTGACCTCAGGTGATCCACCCGCCTCGGCTTCCCACAGTGCTGGGATTACAGGGATGAGCCACTGCACCTGACCTAAATCATGAATTTCTCCCTTAATTTGTACAAAATTTAATGTACGTGGATTTCTTTTTGTGTATCTTCTCTATCCTTAGGATTTTTCAGTTCAGAAATATCCTTGTCTGGGATAGACATTAAAAGACCAAACTGGGAAGTGGGAGGATGAAAAGGAAGTAAAACAGGAGTAAGAATTTTGCATTGCAGCCCTAGGGGGCTGTGGTGGAAGGGAGGAAGCAGAGGCGGGGACCTGAGACCGTAGGTCTGCAATTCCATGTGACACGTATGATCCAGGTGGATACAGCCAGGTCTTGGTGCACTGCTGTGTCTAAGGTGTGCTGTGAGCTAAGCCTCTCCAGCATAGTTTATGGTGGGTCCTATCCCCTTGTCAACATCATCTTTTGAACTCACCCATTGTCACCTCTATCCTTCATTCAGCCTTTGCTTATGCTATGCCTCTATTTGAAACACACTTTCCCCAACTCTGCTTAGTCATTCATCTTGTTAGATCTGCCTACATTCTCTGTCAAGAATCCCCTTCACTTGGCCTTTTTCAGGGGTGAGTTTGAGGAGAAAGCTTAGGAAATAAGTCACTTAAAGGTTACCCCAAACTTTTGTGTCTTAAACATCCAAGTGACTCTGGACAGTGACAGCCAACAACATGGGGTCATAAAAGCAAAAATAAACATTTGAATAAACAACAATACATTGAAGAAAATACCTCTTGACATGATCAGCAATCGGCAACATCAGTTTCTTAGCATCTCATAGAGACTGATAGAAGAGAGACAATTTCTTTTCTAGCAAACGAGATAGTGAATGGAAATTAACCTCTACTAATGTAAGATATATAGACTAAATGCTGTAAGAGCCTAATATTCAGCTTGCACATGGTCATGAATACAGCTTTTAGTACAATGCTGAGCACAGTGTGAAATCAGTACATATTTGTTGGATTAATAAATATCAATCCTATCTACTGTTGGATTTTAAAAGCAAGTATAGAAGTCAGGTGTGGTGGCTCATGCCTGTAATCCCAGCATTTTGGGAGGCTGAGGCTGGTGGAAGACCTAAGGTCAGGAGTTCGAGACAAGCCTGGCCAACATGGTGAAACTAAATACAAAACAATTAGCCAGGCCTGTTGGTGGGCACCTGTAATCTCAGCTACTTGGGAGGCTGAAGCAGGAGAATCACTTGAACCCAGGAGGCAGAGGTTGCAGTGAGCTGAGATCACACCATTGCACACCAGCCTGGGTGAGAAGAGCAAAACTCTGTCTCAAAAATAAATAAATAAACAAATAAAAACAAAAGCAAGTATAGAGCACAAAGCAGGGAAGTAAGTCAGGAAAGGCTTTATGCAGGTTGCGAATATGACATAAATCTCAAAAAAATGTTCTATTTTCCAGGGGAAAGAAGTAGGGAGCTGGAATAATTCTAGGCAGGAGGGATTCATTTTAGCAGTCACTGAATTGTGATACTATAGTTGGGAAGTACAGGCATGTGCTGAAATGTGTGGGGCATAGTTGGTGGCTAGTATGAGACAATGCTGAAGAAGAGATGGACAGAGGTCGCTCCTTGGCCTCCTATGCCACCCCAAGGATTTGGGCCATGGGGAAGAAAAAAAGATCACATCAACACCAGCATCTTAGTAAGAGGCCTTTGGCTACTGTGTTGAAGATAGCTTGGATCAGTTCAAGCCCGTGGAAGCAGAGAGCTTTCTTATTAGATTTTGTCATGATTCTCTAGAGTACCACGGAGCTGAATGTCAAGTTATATTAAGGAAGTGAAATCAATAGAATTTAGTCATGAAGTTGATGTTTTGTGATGACAGAGGCTAAGAGAGTCTAGAATGACTCAACTAGTGCCACCAAAATAAGGAATGCAGGAAGAGGACTAGGTAGGTTTCTAAGGGAGGATGATGAGATCAGTTTTTTATAGCTGAGTATAAACTGTACTATGCCTGTGGATTACAGGTGGGTGTGCACAGTAAGCAGCTACATAATTTAGTAGGATTCAAGATCAAGAGTGAAAATAGCTGGGCACAGTGGCTCACTCCTGTAATCCCAGCACTGTGGGACGCTGAGGTGGGCGGATCACCTGAGGTTGGGAGTTTGAGACCAGCCTGACCAACAGGGAGAAATCTCATCTCTACTAAAAATACAAAATTAGCCAGGCGTGGTGGCACATGCCTGTAATCCCAGCTACTCAGGAGACTGAGGCAGGAAAAGCACTTGAACCTGGGAGGCAGAGCCGAGATCAAGCCATGGCACGTCAGCTTGGGCAACAAGAATGAAACTCTGTCTCAAAAAAAAAAAGAAAGGATGAATATAGAGATTTTGACTCAGCAGCACTGAAAACTGTTTGGATTACATTACCTAGACAGAGGAGGGGTGTAACTAAGGAAAGAACTTCAACATTTAGTAGTCAGGCTGGGTATGGTGGCTCATGCCTGTAATCCCAGCACTTTGGGAGGCCAAGGCAGAAGGTTCACTTAGAGGCCAGGAGTTCAAGACCTGCCTAAGCACCGTAACAAGACCCTGTCTCTATAAAAAATATATATATAAATTATGTTTTTAAAAATATAAACAAGACATTAAGGCAGTGGAACACTCATGTCCCCACATTGACATGTTCTTTTTACTTTTGGGGGGAAATGTACATCATTGATATTGGTGTTAAAATCTACACAAGTTATTTGAGGTTGGGTTAAATATTTTTCACTGTAAGTAATGAATTGCATTTGCAGCAGGAACAGTCTGAAAAAACAGTGTTGGTAAAGGCATGGGAAAAGGTCTTCTCCTGTGTGATGTCCCAAGGAGTGCAAATTAGTACATCCTTCCTATGGCAGAAGCCATTAGTTGCCCCCAGTATCCATTTTCCCTTTTCCTTAGTAAACAATTTTCTGACTTTCAGCAGAACACATGGGCTTTAGAGGGGGAAAAAAAAGAAAAAGGGAAAAAGAAAAAAAAAAAAAAAAAGGGACTACGTTTCTCATCCTCCCCTGCTGCCACAACTAGCCACATGACTAAATTCTGGCCAAGGGGTTGGTAGTGGAAGGGGTGACTGTGACTACACAGCAGAGTCTGTGAGAATTGCACCCTTTTCATCTCTTCCTCCTTCCTGCTGTCTAGAATGCAGATTCTGTGGCTAGGACTTCAGCAGCTATCTGGCACCATGCAAAAGCAGCCAAATTCTGAAACTGATGGAGAGCCCAAGTGGAAAGGGCCTGGTTCCCTGGAATATGGACTGCCTGTTTTTTTTACACAAATGCCTTTCAGTGTAAGCCACCCTTTCGGATGGTCTGTCTCCATCAACAGAACCTAGTTCTGTCTGATGTGCTTCCCAAAGACAGCTTAACAATGTTTTGTCAAGTGTGACTTGTGCACATCCTTTATTCTGGCATCTCAGCTCAGAGAATTTACCCTAATGAAATAATTTACCCTTAGGAAATAATTACACAAACAGGGAAGGGAGAGAGTAAAATAAAAGTTCTTCAACAGAAAATTGGTTAAGGAAATTCTAATTCTGTAAAAAGGAGCCGGGCGCAGTGGCTCACACCTGTAATCCTAGCACTTTGGGAGGCCAAGGTGGGTGGATCACCTGAGGTCAGAAGTTCAAGACCCGCCTGGCCAACTTGGCGAAAACCCATCTCTAAAACAAAAAACAAAAAAAGAAAAGAAATGTATACATAGTTATCATTAGTAAATCTAGCAAGTTACTTAATTGTACACACAGAATAATAACTCATGATCTGGGCATGGTGGCCCATGCCTGTAATCCCAGTACTTTGGGAGGCCAAGGTGGGCAGATCACGAGGTCAGGAGATCGAGACCATCCTGGCTAACATGGTGAAACCCTGTCTCTACTAAAAATACAAAAAACTTAGCTGGGTATGGTGGCACACGCCTGTAAGTCCCAGCTACTCAGGGGGCTGACGCAGGAGGATTGCTTGAGCCTAGGAGGTAGAAGCTGCCGTGAGCCAAGATCACGCCACTGCACTCCAACCTGGGTGAGAGTAAGACTCTGTCTCAAAAACAAACAAAAGAATCAGAAGATTTGGCTGACTTACAGTCTTAATTTTTCAAATGTATTAAATATGATTAAAATACTAAATTTCACTTAGAAAATAGTCTTTGCTCATTCACAGAAAAGGACTTTGGTGGCAATTTCATAACAGTAAGTTTTTCTCAGCTGTTTAGATTGCTTAGTTTATTATTTTTGAACTTTAAGATAAATATATAGGCCAGGTGTGGTGGTTCACTCCTGTAATCCCAGCACTTTGGAAGGCTGAGGCCCAAAGATTGCTTAAGCTCAGGAGTTTGACACCAACCTGGGTGACGTAGTGAGACACTATCTCTGCGAAAAAATTTTAAAAATCAGCTGGAAATGGTGGCATGCATCCTGTAGTCCCAGCTACTTGGGAGGCTGAGTTTAGTGGATTACCCTAGTCCAGGAGGTTGAGACTGCAGTGAGGCATGAGTTGTGCCATTGAATTCCAGCCTGGGCCACCGAGTAAGAGCCTGCCTCAAAAAAAAAAAAAAAGGAAAAAAGAAAGCTCTTTGATGTTCATGACTTGTCCCTCAGCTGGGCACAGTGTCTCATGCCTATAAGCCCAGCACTTTGGGAGGCCGAGGCAGGCGAACCACAAGGTTAGGAGTTTGAGACCAGGCTGGCCAACATAGTGAAACCCCGTCTCTACTAAAAATACAAAAATTAGCTGGGCATGGTGGCATGTACCTGTAGTCCCAGCTACTTGGAAGGCTGAGGCAGGAGAATCACTTGAACCTGGGAGGTAGAGGTTGCAGTGAGCTGAGATCGCACCACGGCGCTCCAGCCTGGGCAACAGAGTGAGTCTCTATCTCAAAAAAATAATAAATAAGTAAAGCACCCCATGTCTGAATAAGGTAAACTCAGTTTTGGTTGTCAGTTAATTAATTAATGTCATTACTAATTCCCAGGTTCTTTGGCAAATGGTAAGGTCCAGAGATTTGCAAACTTTTTCTGTAATGGGCCAAATAGGAAATAGTTTAGGCTTTGTAGGCCACATATGTTCTCTGTTGTATAGTGTTCTTTGTTTTGTTTTGGTATTTTTCCTCTTTAAAAATGTAGTGGCTGGGGCCGGGCATGGTGGCTCACGCCTGTAATCTCAGCACTTTGGGAGGCCGAGACGGGCGGATCACAGGTCAGGAGTTCAAGACCAGTCTGACCAACATGGTGAATAAGAAGAGAAGAAAAGAAAAGAAAAATGTAGTGGCCAGGTGCAGTGGCTCATGCCTGTAATCCCAGCATTTTGGGAAGCTGAGGTGGGTGGATTACCTCAGGTGAGGAGTTCAAGACCAGCCTGGTCAACATGGTAAAACACTGTCACTACTAAAAATACAAAATTAGCCGGGCGTGGTGGCTCATGCCTGTAATCCCAGCTACTCGGGAGGCTGAAGCAGGAGAATTGCTTGAACCTCGGAGGCAGAGGTTGCAGTGAGCCAGGATCATGCCATTGCACCCCAGTCTGGGGTGACAAGATGAAGACTCTGTCTAAAAAATATAATAATATAATATAGAAACCATTCTTAGCTTAAACTGTGGACATATATGGCCTACTGCCTGGAGTTTGCTGACCCCTGGTAATGCCATTTCCTGACATATGACCCCAGAAAGAGGAGGCTTCCAAGAGAAGATACTGAATTTTGCTTTAAATGTATTAAGATAGCACATCCAGGTAGAGATATTCATTAGGCCAAGAGATCTGGGCTGGAGATATAAAAAATGAATCATCAGCACATAGATAATAGGAAGCCAAGGAAGGAGTTTCCGGAATGAGATTACCTAGGAAAACTGTTTAGTGTCTGCCCAGTAAGATGAGGAAAGGGCCAAGACTAGAACCAATGAGAGCCTTGTCCTCCTCCTCACCTAGGCTGGAGCAGGCTGGAGTACAGTGGCACAATCTTAGCTCACTGCAATATCCGCTTTCCAGGTTCAAGCAATTCTCCTGCCTCAGCTTCCTGAATAGCTGCTGTTACAGGTATGTGCCACTGTGCCCAGTTAATTTTTTTATTTTTTTATTTTTAGTAGAGTTGGGGTTTCACCCTGTTGGTCAGGCTGGTCTTGAACACTTGACCTCAAGTAATCCACATGCCTTGACCTCCCATAGTGCTGGGATTACAGACGTGAGCCACCACTCGCAGTCCTGTGGTATAGATTTTCATAGCTAAACTAAGGCATATAGTGTGGGACTAGAGAGAAGGGGTGTATTAGGGGGAGATTTAGGAGCTGAATTGAGGCAGTCTTGGTGACAGATTGAATGAGGGATGAAAAAGTATAAGGTCTTCAAGATTTCTGTCTTGGATGATTGGAATTGGGATATCATTGAAATAAGAACAGTAAAGAAATAAGCAAATCAAGCTGAGTGTGCTGTCATGCACCTATAGTCTCAGTTACTTGAGGCAGAAGGATCCCTTGAGTACAACAGAGTTCAAGTCCAGCCTGGGTAACATACTGAAACCCCATCTCTGAAAAAAAGAAAAAAGAATGCTGCTCTGCCTACAGAGTAGCCATTCTTTATTCTTTTACTTTCTTAATAAACTTACTTTCACTTTACAAAAATTATTAAGAAAAAAGAAGAAAGGGGAAAAAAGAAAGAAGCAAATCTATATAGTCTTTCTCCTCCAACTAAAATGTATGCTCTTTTGGAACAGGGACTTTTAATCAGTCTATATATGACTGTATCCCTAGTACCTAGAAGAGAGCATGGCATATGATTGACAATATTTGTTGAATGACTGAGTATTTCCCGTGAAGCCACTAAAAAGATCATTGCTGACTTAGGCAGTAGCACTGTCCATGAAGCAATGTGGAGCTAGGCTATAGAAGGTTGAAAAGTAATTGGAGGTGAGGAATCTGAGACAGTACAAAGACAACACCTTGAAAAAACTGTCTCTGGAAAACAAGAGACACACTAGATGGCAGCCAACTGGAGGAAATTTTACATTAATTTGTCTCAGGAAAAATGAATCATAGCATGTAGCTTCAGTGCCTCCAGCAGCCACACTGAGCTCTAGGACAGATGGCAAAAGCATTCCATGGTCTCTTGTGTTTAAACTAAATTGGAATTGTGCAAAATCATTTGCAATCACTTGACAAGACACATAATCTAGATGTTTCCTTGTTTCTACTTGCTGACTTCTGTTAAACAAAATTATGGGAGACCACTGTTTTGGGCTGTGCTCCTGCACTAGGCAAAGTGGAGCTAGCTGGCCCAGGGGAGCTGATAAGAGCAGTGGGACCAGGAGCTCACTTTAAAATCACAGCCCAGGCCAGTATGGTGGTTCAGGCCTGTAATCCCAGCACTTTGAGAGGCTAAGGCAGGCAGATCACGAGGTCAGGAGTTCGAGACCAGCCTGGCCAGCAAGGTGAAACCCTGTCTCTACTAAAAATACAAAAATTTGCTGGGCATGGTTGTGGGCACCTGTAATCACAGCTACTCGGGAGGCTGAGCAGAATTGCTTGAACCTGGGAGGAGTAGGTTGCACTGAGCGGAGATCATGCCATTGCACTCCAGCCTGGGTGACAGAGCGAGACTGTCACTGGAGTGCAATGGTGTGATCTTGGTTCACTGCAACCTCTGCCTCCCCAGTTCAAGCAATTCTCCTGTCTCAGTCTCCTGAGTAGCTGGGATTATAAGCACATGCCACCATGCCTGGCTAATTTTTGTATTTTTAGTAGAGATGGAGTTTTCATCATACTGGTCAGGCCGGTCTCAAACTCATGACCTCAGGTGACCCATCCGCCTCAGCCTCCCAAAGTGCTGGGATTACAGGTGTCAGCCACTGAGCCCACCCCAGGCTACTTTTAAAAAAAAAAATCGTTAAAGCAAAAAGGACTTCCTTATGATGCTTACTCAGGTAGATTGGAATTTCCTGATTTCGGGGAAAATTGATCTGTTTTGGGATCTGTCTTCTTCCTTTAAGTTTCAGTTGGATGACGTGTCATTTAGAAGAAGTGATTCCATTTTAGTTGGTGTGCTCTCTTGGGGCCTAGTGCAGGAGCACAGCCCAAAACAGTGGTCTCCCATAATTTTGTTTAACAGAAGTCAGCAAGTAGAAACAAGGAAACGTCTAGATTATGTGTCTTGTCAAGTGATTGCAAATGATTTTGCACAATTCCAATTTAGCTTAAACACAAGGGACCATGGAATGCTTTTGCCATTTGAACTTGAGAATGAAACTTCATAAATATTGGCATGAAAGCTCTCACCAAGTTTTGCACTGTGATCATGGATATAACTTGGTGAAAAAAAATTTTTTCATGAAATGTTTTATTTAAACTTTTTTTAAGAAAATGCTTTTTCTGCCCAAGAGAACATTATTTTAATTACTATATCTAATACAATTTTTTAGACATTGCTTTATTTAAAATTTTATGTTTGGAAGTTTATAACTGTCACAGCCAAACTGCAGGCCAGACAACTTTAGGTTTGGTGGAGAAGGACTTTTCCTTGACTTTTCTCATCTTTATTTCCCTCTATTTTCTGCTTTCTTCCCTTAAATCCTCTTCATTCCTTGCCTTAGGGAAGTTTCCCAAGACCACACCTTGAGATACAAGAGTTTAGGAGTTTTAAATTTCAAAAGCCCAAACATTGGGTAGAGGCTTAAAGTTGAAGACACAGATAATAGAATGGTTAGAATATGCAGAGTCCTTCTCCCAGGCAAACATCTCAGATTGCAAGAGGGAGAAGATATTCAGACTGGAGGGAAAGATGTTAGATACTGCTGGTTCCTGTGAGGAGTCCTCAGCTTTCAATCAAGTTAGGGGTTGAAGGTCAGTAAGCCGGTGGCTGAGCAAACCTTCACCCCGACCTTTGTCACAGGGCCGCAGATGAATGGGAAAGCCAGCCAAGAAGCCTAAAGTGCCTCCCATTCCCAGCACTTTGCTAAAGGAGGTGGTGGCTGGATAGGTTAAGACATACTCCCAGCCCCCCAGCCTCCTTCAGGACTCAGGGGGCCATTAGACATCTCCTTCTGCAGCCACCAGTGGGGCAGTGTTGCCAAGAGGGTACGAGGAAGACAGTGCTGCAGCCTTGACCTCTGCAACTGATAACGAAGCACAGATGGGAGGGAGGGCATCTTGCCTGATACTGGCCAGTAGATCATGAATGACATGGAGAACTCCACTATTCCTGAGAAACTTGGACTCTTTCTTTTTTTTTTTTTAAGACGGAGTTTCACCATGTTGGTCAGGCTGGTCTTGAACTCCCGACCTCAGGTGATCCGCCCGTCTTGGCCTCCAAAGTGCTTGGATTACAGGTGTGAGCCACTACGCCTGGCCGAAACTTGGACTCTTGACTCAACGGAGAGGTGAGGGAGGTGCCAAAGTGCCAAGATTCGGTTTTAGAAGACATTTTCTCGGGTTGGGATGGAGAGAGATGTTTTTCCCTGTTTACTGTGTTCATTTTGCCATGTACATGTATTGCCTATTTGAAAAGAAATAAAATAACATTCAGTTAGAAAAAAAATTTCTTGGCAGGTGTGGTGGCTCTCACCTGTAATCTCAGCACTTTGGGAGACCAAGGTGGGCAGATTGCTTGAGCTCAGGAGTTTGAGACCAGCCTGGGTAACATGGCAAAACACCATCTCTTACAGAAATATTTTTTTAAAAATTAGCTGAGCATGGTGGTGCATGCCTGTAGTCCCAGCTACTCAGAGGCTGAGTTGGGAGGATCACTTGAGCCCTGGCTGCAGTAAGCTGAGATGGTGCCACTGCACTCCAGCCTGGATGACAGAGTGAGAGCCTGTCTCGGAGAAAAAAATGTAAAGATTTTTTTTTTCAAGAGGGGAAGCGGAGGGAGGACAAGAAAAATTTATTTCTTGTACATCTTTGTTAGTGAAATAAGAATCCTGTACCACCTTAGTATAACAGTAAAAAATTATTGAAAGCCATTGATTTATCTTTTACAAGTCAACATAATTGTTTCATTTTTTTTAAATTTTAAAGACAGAGTCTTGTTCTGTTGCTTAGGCTGGAGTGCAGTGGTGTGATCACAGCTCACTTCAGCCTTGAATTGCCCACCTCAAGGGATCCATGTGCCTCAGCCTCCCGAGTAGCTGGGACTACAGGTATGTGCCATCACACTAGCTAATTTATTTTTGTAGAGATGGGGTCTTGCTTTGCTGCCCGGGCTGCTCTCTGACTCCCGGCATCAAGCTATTTTCCCACATTGGCCTCCCAAAGTGTTGGGATTATAGGTGTGAGCTACCACACTCAACCTTACTTAATTGATAACTATATTGACTCAGTTTGAGACGGAGTCTCACTCTCTCACAGTGGCTGTAGTGCAGTGGTGTGATCTCGGCTCACTGCAGCCTCCGCCTCCTGGGTTCAAGACATTCTCCTGCCTCAGCCTCCTGAGTAGCTGAGATTACAGGCACATGCCACCATGTCCTGCTAATTTTTTTTTTTTTTTTTTGAGACAGAGTTTTGCTTTTGTTGCCCAGGCTGGAGTGCAGTGGCACAGTCTCAGCTCACTGCAACCTCTGCCTCTTGGGTTCAAGTGATTCTCCTGCCTCAGCCTCCCAAGTAGCTGGGATTACAGGCACCTACCACCACACCTGACTAATTTTTGTATTTTCAGTAGAGACAGGGTTTCACCATGTTAGCCAGGCTGGTCTCAAACTCCTAACCTCAGATGATCCGCCTGCCTCGGCCTCCCAAAGTACTGGGATTACAGGTGTAAGCCACCGTGCCTTGCCTAATTTTTGTATTTTTAGTAGAGTCAGGTTTTGCCATGTTGGCCAGTTGGTCCCAAACTCCTAACCTCAGGTGATCCACCCGCCTTGGCCTCCCAAATTACTGGGATTACAGGCATGAGGCAGTGTACCTAGCCTGAAAATTTGATTCAAATTATTTTGAAAGTTGTATTGTGTGTGTGTGTGTGTGTGTGTGTGTGTGTGTATTTATTATTATTGTTATTTTTAGTAGAGACAGGGTCTCACTATGTTGTCCAGGCTGGTCTCGAATTCCTGAGCTCAAGAGATTCTCCCTTCTCAGCCTCCCAAAGTGCTGGGATTACTGGCGTGAGCCACTGTGCCCAGCCTGTTCATACATTAAAGGGTGACTGTTTTGAAGAGAGAATAAAGAACAGTTTGTTAATCCAGCAAGTCATTTGAGTGGTAGACAAATAAGCTTTTATTGACTGCGATGATGTAATAAAAGTGACTCAAAGTAAGCCTGGAAGAAAGAATTTCTCAGGATAGAGGAGTAGTTCTAGGCATTAGAAACATTTGTGCATATGCATAGCACCTATAACAAAACATGTTACTTTCAGAAAACTTGCTGGGGTGATGATAAGTGATCATGTATTTCTCTGCAAAGTTCATAGAAAAAAATTAAAATAAAATTATAAAAGAGAAGTGATCAAGGACAGAGAAACAGGATACTGATCATCCAGAGGCAAAGCATCTTCTATGTGGAAGATATCTTGGGCTGCATCACCAGGATGCTCCTCCAGACAAGAGGTTTCAAGCAGCTGGCTAGAAAAAGTGTTCAAGCTGACTTCTTTGCTCTTATTCTCCTTACAATCTGCAGTTAAGAAGGAAAGCCATTGATTGATTGATTGATTGGAGATGAAGTTCTCACTATGTTGCCCAGGTGGATCTCGAACTCCTGGGCTCAAGCTATTCTTCGCCTCAGCTTCCTGAAGTGGTGGGACTACATCAGGCATGAGCCACTGTGCCTGGTCACAGGAAAGCTGGGGGTTATGATAGACAGTGCAGGTACCACTTACTTCCAATGAGCAATTCAGCTTTTGGGTAGGATACTAAGAGGGGACTGTGCTTATCACCTATACAGGTGGTAAGAGCTTAAGGCCTATTAAGGCCCTGTGTAGCCTTAAAAGGGCTACATGGGGCATGTTAGATGGACAAAACCCTGTTTCTCACCATCTGGTTTCTGAAGTGCCCAAATGATATCTGCCCTGATCACCCTATTTTTTTTAATATATTTTTTTTTTTGAGGCAGAGTCTCGCTCTACCGCCCAGGCTGGAGTGCAGCAGCGCGATATCAGCTCACTGCAATCTCCACCTCCCGAGTTCAAGCAATTCTTCTAACTCAGCCTCCAGAGTAGCTGGGACTATAGACATGCGCCACCACGCCCAGTGAATTTTTTTGTATTTTTAGTAAAGATGGGTTTCACCATGTTGGTCCTGTTCTCAGTGATCCGCCTGCCTCGGCCTCCCAAAGCACTGGGATTACAGATGTGAGCCCCCATGCCCAGCCCTGTCACGCTATTTAAAATTGAACCCTCGTCCCCTGCCCAGCACTTTTTATCTTTTTTTTTTTTTAAAGATGGGGTTTCACCGTATTGGCCAGGCTGGTCTCGAACTCCTGACCTCAGGTCATCCACCCACTTCGGCCTCCCAAAGTGCTAGGATTACAGGCGTGAGCCACCACGCCCGGGCCTCTTTTTATCTTTTCCTTGTTTGATTTTCTTCACAGCATTTTTCAGTAACACACTATGAAATATGTTGGCTGCTAGGCGTGGTGGCTCACGCCTGTAATCCCAACACTTTGGGAGGCTGAGGTGGGTGGATCATGAGGTCAAGAGTTCGAGACCAGCCTGACCAACATGGCGAAACCCCGTCTACTAAAAATACAAAAATTAGCTGGGCATGGTGGTGCACGCCTGTAAAATCCCAGCTGCTCAGTAGGCTAAGGCAGGAGAATCATTGGAACCCAGGAGGCAGTGAGCCAATATCATGCAAGAAATATGTTGGCCAGGCATGGTGGCTTAAGCCTGTAATCCCAGCACTTTGGAAAGCTAAGGTGGGCAGATTGTTTGAGTTAAGGAGTTTGAGACCAGCCTGGGCAAAATGGCAAAACCCTATCTCTACAAAAAATTAGCTGGGCATGCTGGCACATACCTGTAGTCCCAGCTGCTTGGGAGTCTGAGATGGTAGGATCACTTGAGTTTGGGAAGTCAAGGCTAGCATGAGCCCTGCTTGTGCCACTCTACTCCAGCCTGGGCAACAGAGCGAGACCCTGTCTCAAGGGAAAAAAAGAGAGAAATATGTTTTCTTGTTTTATATATTGTCAACCTCTCCTTTCTCCTCCTTGTCAAAGAATGGAATCCAGCCAGGCTCAGTGACTCACGCCTGAAATCCCAACACTTTGGGAGGCCGAGGCGGGCAGATCACCTGAGGTCGAGAGTTTGAGACCAACATGGAGAAACACCGTCTCTACGAAAAATACAAAAATTAGTCCGGCATGGTGGCGAATGCCTGTAGTCCCAGCTACTCGGGAGGCTGAGGCAGGAGGATCGCTTAAACTCAGGAGGCAGAGGTTGCAGTGAGCCAAGATTGGCATCATTGCACTCCAGCTTGGGCAACAAGAGTGAGACTCTGTCTCAAAAAAAAAAAAAAAAGAAAAAGGAATCCCCATTGGAGTAGGGGGTTTTGTCTGTTTTGCCTAGAACAATGCCCTCTGTGTTTGTGGAATGAATGAAATACCGTGATTGCTCAAGCATACCATTCGTACTCCTATCAAATGTAAGTACAAAACCCATCTAATTCCAAACATACATAATTTGTGGATTGGCATCATATGGATTATGAGCACCACTGCTTCTCTCCATTATCATGGCCAGTGAAAAGTTAAGGCTTTCTGTGATTCCTGTAAGTAACATGTTTAAAAGGTTTATAGGCTATGGGACCAAATAGACCTGGATTCAGGTCTCACTGAGCAGTGAATGGTTGAAGGCAAGTTCTCCTAAACTTCCTTTCATCTTGCTTTATTCATCTGTAAAGTGTACCACTATACTAATTCACCTCTTAGGGTTGTTGTAAAGATTAAATGGGATTCAGTCCAAAACAATTCTGTACATGTCACATGGTAGCCACTCGATAAGATCTATTCTTATGATTATCATTTTGGGAGATGTATTAGTTTGCTCAGGCTGCCATAACAAACTGCCACAGACTAGATGACTTAAACAACAGAAATGCATTTTCTCCAAGGTCTGGAAACCAGAAGTCCAAGATTAAGGTGTTGGCGGGTTTGTTTTCAGCTGAGGCCTCTCTCCTTGGCTTGCAGTTGGCTAACTTGATGTTGAGTCCTGCCATGGTCTTTTCTCTGGGCATACACATTGTAGTGGCAAAGGTAACTTCCCATCACCCTCTGAAGGTCCCATAATTTAAGTCTATGAAATGAACTGACAGTAAACAGATTAACAAGAGAAAATGTTTATGTATTATCACGTGTACAGTGGCATCATAAGAAAGAAAAGCGAATTACCCCCAAAGCAGTGAGATTTGGAAGCTTATATCCTCTCCTCACAGAGGAGAGGGAAGGAGGGATGCAGACAGCTTAGGGGAGTCTTGATTTGGGGGAGAGAAAGAATGGGCCAGAAGAACAGGTGATAGCCTGTGACGAAGTCTGCCCAGATATTTGGTGTTCACCTTTGGTCTTCTTTTCTGTGGTCAGTCTCCCTGCATGATGGGATTCCTGTGGGTGGAGATGCAGGACAGTTGCCTTCTTTCTGAAGGATCTTAAGGCAGATAAAGGAAATTCAGAGAATGACTCTTCCTGGACTTTGGGATAGAAAGAGGAGCAAGAGGCAGAAGGGCAGGAAAAGGTCAGAAAGACTATAGTTCTTCCTGTAGTTCTTCCTGAGTTCAAAGCACTCAGCGTGCCAAAGCGTCATACTGTGGGGTATTGTTTTCTAAGCCCCAACAACACCCTTGTCTCTTCCCCCTTTTCCAAAAACCCCAGTACTATTTGATTAGGGCTCTACCTGTATAACTTTATTTAATCTCCATATACTTCTTTTTTCTTTTTTGAGCTGGAGTTTCACTCTTGTTGCCCAGGCTGGAGTGCAATGGCACCATCTCGGCCCTCTGCAAGCTCTGCCTCCTGGGTTGAAGCAATTCTCCTGCCTCAGACTCCCGAGTAGCTGGGATCACAGGCATGCGTCACCACACCCGGCTAATTTTTGTATTTTTAGTAGAGATGGGGTTTCACCATGTTGGCCAGGCTGGTCTCGAATTCCTGACCTCAGGTGATCCGCCTGCCTTGGCCTCCCAAAGTGCTGGGATTCTAGGCGTGAGCCACTGCACCTAGCCTCAATATCCTTCTTACAGGCCGTATCTCCGCATACCATCACACTGTGGGGTTAGGGCTTCAAAGTATGTATTTGGGAGGACACAGTTCAGTTCATAACAGGAATGGAGGAAGATTTCACCAAAGTATATCCAATTTTGTCATGTTTAATAATTTTAGAATATTTAATTCCCAGAAACACAAGTGCTTTAGTGGATATTCTTACTGGCAGATAGGCACTGAAAAGGGCATAGCATTCCGCAGCATAAAGAAAGGGAGCCACACAGTAGAGGGAAACGTTATATATGGAGAGAGACTGAAGGAGGCACAGAAATCAAGCTATGAAGTAGGCTGGGCGTGGTGGCTTATGCCTGTAATCCCAACACTTTTGGAGGCCAAGGAGGGTGGATCACCTGAAGTCGGGAGTTCAAGACCAGCCTGACCAAATGATGAAACCCCATCTCTACTAAAAATACAAAAATTAGCTGGGCGTGGTGGTGAGTGCCTGTAATCCCAACTGCTCAGGAGGCTGAGGCAGGAGAATCGCTTGAACTGGGGAGGTGGAGGTTGCAGTGAGCTGAGATTGCACCATTGCACTCCAGCCTGGGCGACAGAATGAGACTCTGTCTCAAAAAACAAACAAACGAAAAACTGAGGTGACCCCTTCTGAGTGGTAGGACTCTACCTAAGGATGCCTTTGAGGCAAGCAGTAATAGGGAATGAGTCAATAACAAGAAGAAATTAAGACGCTCCCACTGTTGAGAGAGAAAAATTGTGTTTCTGACAGCAAATGTTTGATCTAAAGGTAACTGTCGGCCTCTCAACCAGCTGGACCTGGCGTTCCCTCATTCTCCGCCAGGGGATTAGACACAAGCAGAGCTCCTTCCAGCTGCGCCTTCAAGAAACTTGGGCAAATTTTTAAAATAAATTTTTTACTACTAGATTACAATTTTGTACCAGAAGTAAAAGCATAGCCACCTTCAAGCTGTAAACAGTAACTTTTTGAAGAAGCAGCTTGAAGGCTTACAGTAAGGTGTATCCCAAGATGAACTTGGTACAGCAGAGTCACAGACCCTCGGGGCCTTTATCCCTTCTTAGTCACTTTGCCTGCCCATATCTGGGAAGGTTTTGGAAACAGGATTCCAGGTTGTATTATTTTTTCAGAGGTTTGTTCTGGAAGATAATACTGTACTAATGCAAATTAAAAAACAAAATTTTAAAACCCTTCACTTCCAGCCGGGCGCCATGGGGCTCACGCCTATGATCCCAGCACTTTGGGAGGCTGAGGCGGGCGGATCACGAGGTCAAGAGACCAAGACCATCCTGGCCAACATGGCGAAACCCCATCTCTACTAAAAATACAAAAATTAGCTGGGCGTGGTAGCGTGTGCCTGTAGTGCAAGCTACTCGGGAGACTGAGGCAGGAGAATTGCTTGAACCGGGGAGAGAGCGGTTATGGTGATCCAAGATCCTGCCACTGCATTCCAGCCAAGGCTGGGCGACAGTGAGACACCATCTCAAAAAAAAAAAAAAAAGAAAAAACTTCATCTGTTTGACCTTAAAATTTTTTTTAGTTCTTACTGTTTAGGCCGGGTGCGGTGGCTCACGCCTGTAATCCTAGCACTTTGGGAGGCCAAGGTGGGTGGATCACCTGAGGTCAGGAGTTCAAGACCAGCCTGGCCATCGTGCTGAAACCCCATCTTTAAAAAAAATAAATTAATTTAAAAAATAAAATAAGTTCTTACTGTTTATAAAGGATTATGAATTTCTTTGAGATTTTTAACACACTTATCTGCTGACACCTTGAGTGTTTTGGGGTCAGGCCTCTATAAAGTATGTATTAGAAATGACTGATGTGGCATTGACTCACCCTGTCCTGCACTTGGGAGTGACATCTCACTGTGTCCAGCTGCAAGAGGAGATCTGCGCTTCTTCCCATAAACTTTAGGGAACTGTGACTGCATTCTTGCCCTATACATAAACAAATTCCAGTGATAATGTAACCGGGGTTATTTTTTTGGAGGGGGGGTGCTGGTGAGGCACAGCTCCCCCGAGAGAATGCTGTGTGTTCTTGGCCTTTCATTTTTTAAAGACTAAGCTATGGGACCACTGCAGGTGCGCTGTTTGCTCATAAAAGTAAATATTGGACCCTTGGACCCAAGAAGTGTTGCAGAAAGGTGATTTTATTTAGGTAGAGAAAAGAGAAGGAAAAGAGAAGAAGAGAAAGACTTCTATGAAGTGTGTGGAAGGGGATTCCAGAGGGGAAAGGGAGCTCCCACCATGTGGGAGGGGATTCCAGAGAGCTGGAAATCCAGCGTGAGTGAATGAGTAGGGGAACTTATCCTGGGAGAAATTCCCACCTTCCCAAGTTCCTCTGACCAATGAAAGGGGTTCCTTTAAACTTCCGCTGGGGTGATTGACTCTTAGTTTCTTCCCGCACCCGGGAAATTTAAACATAAACTGTTAAATCTCCCGGATGGAGAGAGATGGGAGAGGGGCATGGTGCTGGGAAATTCTTGCCCTTAAAACTACACCCCCTCATAAACCCGGAAAAAAAATTCCCTCAATAAGTTAATGGGAAAAGAAACTAAAAATATTCCTCTTACTGTGCTAGGTATAAAGTTTACGTGTATCATTTCATTTCCATCCCCCCAAAACATTGTGAATGAGGCATTATTATCTCTTGATACTGAAGAAACAGATGATGAGACCCACCCAAGGTCACCCAGCTAGTAAATCCTTGAGCCAGAATGTCCCTCTAAGTCCAGAACTGCTTGGATGCTCTCAAAGTCCCCTTTGTTCCTTCACACTGTAGAACATAGTGACATTCCATCCACTTAGATAAGAGAGCCATCTTGTAGCCTCTTATTGCTTAGATGACTTTTTTTTCTGAATCATAAGTATCCATGTTAGTTTGCCCTCATTGTCCTTCTTTTTCTTTTTTAAAATAATTTTTAAATTTTTAATAAAAAGAGGTGGGATCTTGCTATTTTGCCCAGGCTGGTCTTGAATGCGTGGCCTCAAGTGATCCTTTCACCTTGGTCTACCAAAGTGCTGGGATTACAGCTGTGAGTTACTGAGCACGGCCTCCCTCATTTTCTTTTGGAATGATTTTGATCGTTGGTATTGATTGGTTGATTGATTAACATGGAGTCTAGCTCTGTTGCCCAGGCTGGAGTGCAGTGGTGCAATCTCAGCTCACTGCAACCTCTGCCTCCCGGGTTCAAGCAGTGCTCCTGCCTCAGCCTCCTGAGTAGCTGGGATTACAGGAGCCTGCCACCACGCCCAGCTAATTTTTGTATTTTTAGTAGAGGCAAGGTTTCACTGTGTTGGCCAGGCTGGTCTCAAACTCCTGACCTCATGATCCACCTGCCTCGGCCTCCCAATGTGCTAGGATTACAAGTGTGAGCCACCACGCCTGGCCAATCATTGGTATTTATACATGGCTTACTTATCCTCCTTCCCTTGTGCAAAATCTTGTGTAAGTTTTGCTTTCATAAAATCTGCCTATTGTGAGATTGCGTCTGAGGTGCAAACATCCAAGTCTTTATGAGTGGTAAAGAGAAAATGACAGCGATCATGAATTCTCCAGTTTGCTTTATTGTAATAGAACATTTTTCTTAAAAAAGTGTTGCCAAAGTTGCATTTCTGAATCTGAAGACCTAGGAAAAGAAGCAAAATGAATAGCTGCCATCTCTAGTGAATTATACAGTTAAAATAACAGCTTCTAATCAGTCAACTCTAAAGTTCTAATTTCAAGGTTTAAGCCTGAGAATAAGGATGGTATTGAAAGCATGCATAATGATTCTTAGTGTGGTAGCTCTATCCCGGGTTCCTGTTCTGAAATGAAAGTGATATTATAATTATTTATTATTATAAGATTTATTATTAAAAAACTTATAGTATTACTGTTGCATTTCTCATATTCATCTAGAATTTATTTATTTATTTTTATTTATTTATTTTTGAGATGGGATCTCTGTCACTCAGTCTGGGATGCAGTGGTAAGATCATAGCTCACTGCAACTCGACTTCCTGGGCTCGAATGATCCTTCTGCCTTGGCCTCCTGAGTAGCTGGGACTGTATACAGGGGCACGCCACCACACCTGGCTAATTTTTTATTTTTGTAGAGGTAGGGTTTGTTACCCAGGCTGTGTTACCCAGACTGGTCTCAAACTCCTAGGCTCAAGCAATCCTGCCAGCTTGTCTTCCCAAAGCACTGGGATTACAGGCATATGCCACCACACCTGGTTAATTTTTGTATTTTTAGTAGAGACAGGGTTTCACTATGTTGGCCAGGATAGTCTCCATCTCTTGACCTCATGATCCACCTGCCTCGGCCTCCCAAAGTGCTGGGATTACAGGAGTGAGCCACTGTGCCCAGGTTTTTTTTTTGAGACTGAGTCTTGCTCTGTCACCCAGGCTGGAGTGCAATGGTGCAGATCTTGACTCACGGCAACCTCCACCTCCCGGATTCAAACAATTCTCCTGCCGCAGCCTCCCGAGCAGCTGGGATTACAGGCATGTGCCACCACGCCTGGCTAATTTTGTATTTTTAGCAGAGATGGGATTTCTCCATGTTGGTCAGGCTGGTCTTGAACTCCCTACCTTAGGTGATCCGCCTGCCTCAGCCTCCCGAAGTGCTGGGATTACAGGCATGAGTCACCATGCCCAGCTGATGTGTCCTTTGGGGGAACTCCACAGGCTCCAGTCCTCCATTCTACAAGACTGGCAATGTATGTCTGTGATATTGTGAAATATATTTGTTTTTCATCTCTATCTCCTGGCACACAATTCATAAATCCTTGGACTCTTCAAAGTGATGTGGGGTTTTTTTTTTTAATGCTAATGAGTTGACTGATGGCTAGCAGCCGCTAGGTAGCTTCAGAAGGGGCTGGTCGCTGGAAAGACCAAAGCAGGACTAGAGGGTTGGGACTTTCAGCTTCACCCCCACACTCCATGTAGAGGAAAGGAGCTGAAAGTTAAGCTGATCACCAATGGCCAATAGTTTAATTAATTGTGTCTATGTAATTCATCCTTCATAAAAATCCAAAAGGAGGCAGTTCAGAGAGCTTCCAGAGAGCAGAACACCTGGAAGTTCCTGGAGGGTGGTGTGTGTAGGGAGACCGTGAAAACGCCATGCCCCTTCCCCCATCCCTTCTTCTATGTACCTCTTCATTAGTGTCCTTTATAATAAGCCAGTAAATGTAAGTTAAGTGTTTCTCTGAGTTTTGTGAGCCGCTCTAGCAAATTGATCAAAATGGGGGTCATAGGATTCCCCATTTATAGCAAATCAGTCAGATAGACAAGTAAAAAACCTGAGGCTTGCACTTGGCATCAGTGTGGAGGGCATTCTTTTTTTTCTACCCACCCACCCCCACCCACCAGTAGATGGCATTCTTATGGGATTGAACCCTCAATCTGTGGGATATGACACTATCTCCAGGCAGATTATGTAGGGACTGACTTGTATTAGAGTATACCCAGCTGGTGTCCACTGCAGAATCTGCTAGAGAACTGGTGCTGGTGGGGAGAAATCCCCACACACATTTTGGTAACCAGAGGTCACAGATTTTTGTTGTAAGAATATAATGGGAGAAACTGAGTTGATTATTTCTATATACTTTGTTTTTTTTTAAGACTCAGTCTCACTCTTGTTCGCCAGGCTGGAGTGCAGTGGTGCGATGTCAGCTCACTGCAACCTCCGCCTCCCAGGTTCAAGCGATCCTTCTGCCTCAGCCTCCCAAGTAGCTGGGATTACAGGCACCTGCCACCATGCCTGGCTAATTTTTGTATTTTTAGTAGAGACGTGGTTTCACCATGTTGGCCAGGCTTGTCTCAAACTCCTGACCTCAGGTGATCTGCCCACCTTGGCCTCCCAAAGTGCTAGGATTATGGGCGTGAGCCACCGCACCCGCCCTGTACTTTTTTTTTTTTAAACAGGTTCTTTTTCTATTGCCCAGTTTGTAAGAGTACAGTGACATGATCTTGACTCGCTGCAGCCTCAGCCTCCCATGCTCAAATAATCCTCCCACCTCAGTCTCCCAAGTAGCTGGGACTACAGGGTGTGCCACCACATCTGGCTAATTTTTGTTTCTGTTTTTTGTTTTTTACTTTTTAAAAAAATAGAGACAGGGTTTTGCTATGTTGCCCAGGCTGCTCTCAAACTCCTGGGCTCAAGCAATCCTTCTTGCCTTAGCCTCCCAAAGTACTGGGATTACAGGCATGAGTCGCCATGACCTGCTATTATTCCTGAAAAACTTAGTGTTCATCCATTGTGGGTGTCTGTTTACTGAGGCCTTCTGGGGAAAAGAAGTGCGTTTTCTGTAGGCCTGTTCCTGAAGCATATGTGCAGAAGCATACGGATGCACTAGAACGCCAACACAATTTACAGTGGGAAATACAGGTAGGCTGGATGCACACGCCAGCCTTGCCTTATAGCCTCTCCTCCTGGCAAGTCCCATGGGAGGCCAGATTATTAGACGGCTTGAAGAGCACAAAACAAGCAAAGTTAGTTAATGTCAAAAAGTCTTTCTCCAAAAACACTGGATAGCTAAAACAATTTTGAAAAAGAAGAATAAAGTGGGAGGAATTACACCAGCCAATTTCAAAACTTATTTCTTGTAGAGACAAGGTCTCACTGTTGCTCAGGCTGGTCTTGAACTTCAGCTCAAGAGATTCTTCCATCTCAGCCTCCCAAAGAGCTAGGATTATAGGTATGAGCCACTGCGCCCGGCCTCAATGCTTGCTATGTAGCTATAGTAACCAAGACTGTGCAGTATTGGTAGAGGGATAGACATACAGATCGATGGAATAGAAGAGAAAACCCAGAGGCCAGGCATGGTGGCTCATGCTTGTAATCCCAGCACTTTGGGAGGCTGAGGCGGGTGGATTACCTGAGGCCAAGAGTTCAAGACCAGCCTGATCAACATGGCGAAACCTGTCTCTACTAAAAATACAAATCTAGCCGGGCATGGTGGTGCATTCCTGTAATCCCAGCTACTTGGGAGGATGAGGCAGGAGAATCGCTTGAACCGGGGAGGTGGAGGTAGCAGAGAGCTGAGATTGTGCCATTGCACTCCAGCCTGGACAACAAGAGCGAAACTCCATCTCAAAAAAAAAGAGAGAGAAAATCCAAAAATAGGCTACACAAATATTCCCAATCTAGGCCAGGTGCGGTGGCTCACACTGTAATCTCAGTTCTTTGGGAAGCTGAGGCGGACAGATCACTTGAGGTCAGGAGTTTGAGACCAGCCTGGCCAACATAGTGAAGCCCCGTCTGTGCTAAAAATACAAAAAAATTAGCCAGGCATGGTGGTACGTGCCTGTAATGCCAGCTACTTGGGAGGCTGAGGAAGAAGAATTGCTTGAATCCAGGAAGTGGAGGCTGCAGTGAGCTGAGATTGCACCACTCCGCTTCAGCCTGGGCGACAGAGTGAGACCCTACCTAAAAAAAAAAAAAAATCCCAGTCTGTGCTGCAGAAGCAATATAATGGAGGAAAGAGAGACTTTTTAACATATGGTGCTGGAGGAGTTGGACATCTGTAAATCAAAAAATGAACCTTGACCTAATATAAAAGTTAACTCAAGGCCAGGCGCAATGGCTCACGTCTGTAATTCCAGCACTTTGGGAGGCCAAGGCAGATGGATCGCCTGAGGTTGGGAGTTTGAGACCAGCCTGGCTAACATGGTGAAACCTCATTTCTGCTAAAAATACAAAAATTGTTCGGGCATGGTGGTGCATGCCTGTAATCCCAGCTACTCGGGAGGCTGAGGCAGGAGAATCACTTGAACATGGGAGGTGGAGGTTGCAGTGAGCCAAGATTGCATCATTCCACTCCAGCCTGGGCAACAGAGCAAGACTCTGTCTCAAAAATAAACAAATAAATAATTTTTAAAAAGTTAAAATGAATTATAAACTTAAATACAAAATATAAAACATAAAACTTTTAGGTATAAAATGCGAGAAGATCTTAAGGCTCTTGGGCTAGTTCCTAGACTGGACACCAAAAGCACAATCTATGAAAAAAAAATTGATAAATTGGACTTTGTCAAAATTAAAAACTTTTGCTTTGTGAAGACCCTACTAAGAGACAGAATAAAATAGGAGAAGATATTTGCAAACCACATATCTGACAGAGACCTAGTATTTAGAATAAATAAACAAATAATCTTGTTAGAAAATGGAAAAAAGACATTAAGAGCTATTTCACCAAAGAAGATATATGAATGGCAGATAAATGCATGAAAAGATGTTTAGTAATTAAAACTGCAGTGAGACAGTGCTACTCACCTATCAGAATGGCTAAAATGAAAAAGGGACACTACCAAATGCTGGTGAGAATGCACAGAACCTGGATCATTCATATACTGCTGATAGGAATGTAAAATGCCCATTACCATTTTAAGTGCCAACATTTTGACAGTGGCAAAAAATAAATAAATTAAATATTCAGCTACCATATGTCCCAGCAGTTGCACTCCTGGGCATTTATCCCAGAGAAATGCAGACTTACAAAATCCTGTAACACAAGTGTTTCTAAAAACATTATTTGGGGCCAGTCATGGTGGCTCGCACCTGTAATCCCAACACTTTGGGAGGCTGAGGTGGGAGGATTGTTTGAGCCTGGGAGCTCGAGACCAGCCTGGGCAACATAGGGAGATGATATCTCTATTTAAAGAGAAAAAAATTTATTTGTAATAGCGAGAAACCAGAAACAACTCAGAAGCCTGGGCATCAAAGCAGCAGTTTGGAAGAAAATCCAGAAGCTAGAGGAGAGTACACTTTTTTGTTTGTTTGTTTTTGTTTTTTTGAGATGAAGTTTCGCTGTTGTTGCCCAGGCTGGAGTGCAATGGAATGATGTCAGCTCACCGCAACCTCCGCCTCCCGGGTTCAAGCGATTCCCCTGCCTCAGCCTCCCAAGTAGTTGGGATTACAGGCATGCACCACCACACCCAGCTAATTTTTGTATTTTTAGTAGAGACAGGGTTTCTCCATGTCAGTCAGGCTGGTCTTGAACTCTCGACCTCAGGTGATCCACCCACCTCAGCCTGCCAAAGTGCTGGGATTACAGGCGTGAGCCACCACACCTGGCTGAGAGTGCACTTTTAACCTAGGCTGTAAATGGTTATAGGAGCGCATAGCGAGAGCCTGACATGTTTGCAGCATTCGCAGAGTCAAAATCAAATAGAAGGCAGCTCTACATAACTGCAGAGCCAGCTTAAGTGCCCAGCACGTCATTACTGTTATCACCAAGGCTCTTGACGTCACAGAGGACAATATTCCATGTGAAACACTGCAGACACTCATGCAAGACGTGATTTGGAACACCCAGACCCTGAAGAGAGAGTTGTTTTAGGAGAACTTTTGTCTGTTTGTTCCACTTATATTTTCCTTTCTTAGATATATTCAAGGGTAATATGAATTTGTCAGATTAAAATATGTTAGTATAACTTACAAAATGAATGAATTAGTAGAATTACTAAAAATAATGTTTTAAAAAACATGCCTAATGAAGAATTAAGGAGCTCTTTCAGTAACCCTGAAATAAGTGATGAAAAACCATTGTCTTAATTTCCTGGCTCCCCTCATAGTCCAAAATGGCTGCAGCAATTCCAGCAATCTCATCAATACAAAAAAATGTCAGTGCCCCAAAAGGGGCTGTGTTTTATTGTGTCTCTTTTTATAAGTGATAAAATCATGGCTGGGCATGGTGGCTCACACTTGTAATCTCAGCACTCACTTTGGTAGGCCAAGGTGGGCAGATGAGAGACCAGCCTGGCAACATGGTGAAACCCTGTCTCTACTAAAAATACAAAAAATTAGCTGGGCGTGGTGGCGCATGCCTGTAATCCCAGCTACTCAGGAGGCTGAGGCAGGAGAATGCTTGAACTCAGGAGGTGGAAGTTGAAGTGAGCCGAGATCGTGCCACTGCACTCCAGCCTGGGCAACAGAGCAAAACTCCATCTCAAAAAAAAAAAAAAAAAAAAAAGAGGCTACCAGACAAAGAGGGGCTCCTGTAGAAAGGGCAGGTGGGCAAATAAATGCTGTGTGGCAAACAGCAGCATCTGTCTGCCACAGATTCCCAGTCACATCCATTGTGTTTGAAGATTATTAATTTGACTTTTTTTTTCTTGAGATAATTTCTCATTTTGTCACCCAGGCTAGAGTGCAGTGGTACAGTCATGGCTCATCATAGCCTCAATCTCCTGGGTTCAAGTGATTCTCCCACCTCAGCACAGACACGCACAACAATGCCCAACTAATTTTTTTTCATTTTTAATTTTTTGAGACAGGGCCTCACTGTGTTGACCAGGCCTGTTTTGAACTTGTGGACCCAAGTGATCCTCCCACCTTGGCCTCCCAAAGGGCTGGGATTACAGACATGAGCCACTGTACCCAGCCCAAGTATCCAATTCTTTTTTTTTTTTCATGGATGAGAGGTTGCTGAGTTGCCCAGGCTGGCCTCGAATGCCTGGCCTCACCTCCTCACACGCCAGGACAACTGGCCTGAGTCACCAAGGCCCCCAAGTATCCAGTTTTTTTTTTTTTTTTAGAGATGGGGTTTCTCCATGTTGGTCAGGCTGGTCTCGAACTCCCAACCTCAGGTGATCTGCCCGTGTCAGCCTCCTAAAGTGCTGGGATTACAGGCGTGAGCCACCGCGCCCAGCCCCAAGTATCCAATTCTTAATGATTACTAAGAATTAGGAAAATCAAATACCAGGTCTGAGTGAAAGCTGAAATAATTATCTTTGAAGATTATGATTAGGAAAATGGATCGCGATGAAATATATCTATGATTGAACACTATTAAACAGTTGATAGAAAAAAAATATGGTTCTGACCTCCTGGCTTTTGGGGCTGAATTTATTACTATAAATATGAAGGACTGGGCCAGGTGGATCATGAGGTCAGGAGTTCAAGACCAGCCTGGCCAACATGGTGAAACCTCACCTCTAAAAAAAAAAAATATGTGAAGGACTGACCAATAAGTCACCAGCAAGTGCACAAAGGGAAAGAGGAGGAGGGAAGACCTGCCCCCATGGAGCATACTCTGGGTCTGGCACTGTGCTGGGCACTTTGGATATTCTCATGTCATCCCTCCAAAATTCAGTGGGATCAGCATCATCATTATTTATATTTTAGAGATGAGGAAACTGAAGCCAGAAGAGATTACATAATTTGCCCAAGGGAAATGACAGAGATTAGGGCTTAAACAGACCAGTGTAACTCCAGATTCTCTCTGCTCTTTATCTTTCTTTCTTTTGTTTGACGGAGTGTTGCTCTGTTGTCCAGGCTGGAGTGCAGTGGTACTCACTGAAGCCTCTACCTCCCGGGTTCAAGCAGTTCTCCTGTCTCAGCCTCCCAAGTAGCTGGGATTACAGGCACTTGCTACCATGCCTAGCTAATTTTTTGTCTTTTTAGTAGAGACAGGGTTTTGTCATGTTGGCCAGGCTCCTCTTGAACTCCCAAGCTCAGGTGATCCACCCGCTTTGGCCTCCCAAAGTGCTGGGATTATGGGCATGAGTCAGCATGCCCAACCAATATTTTCCTTTCAATATTTGGGTCACTGGTGCATACACTTTTGAGCCTTTTACTAAAGGATCATTAACAGCGTTATATGTTATTAGTTATTTTTCCGGAAATTATTTTATTGGCTGCAGAGTATTCTCTGCATTATCTAATGTGCCAAAATTGTTTAACAAATGCCAACTGTCAAATTTTGGGTGTATTCTGATTTTTTTCTTTTCTTTCCTTTTTTTTTTTTTCTGAGACAAAGTCTTGCTCTGTCGCCCAGGCTGGAGTACAGTAGCGTGATCTCGGCTCACTGCAACCTCCACCTCCCGGGTTCAAGCAATTCTCCTTCCCAAGTAGCTGGGATTACAGACACCTGACATCATCCTCACCTAATTTTTGTATTTTTAGTAGAGAAGGGATTTCACCATGTTGGCCAGGCTGGCCTCGAATTCCTGACCTCAGGAGATCCGCCCGCCTCGTCCTCTCAAAGTGCTGAGATTACAGGTGTGAGCCACCACGCCCAATTGGATTCTGATTTTTTTTTTTTTTTTTTTTTTTTGAGATGGAATTTTGCTCTTGTTGCCCAGGCTGGAGTGCAATGGCACAATCTCAGCTCACCACAAGCTCTGCCTCCTAGGTTCAAGTGATTCTCCTGCCTCAGCCTCCCAAGTAGCTGGGATTACAGGCATGCACCACCACGCCCGGCTAATTTTGTATTTTTTGTAGAGACAGGTTTCTCTATGTTGGTCAGGCTGGTCTCCAACTTCAACCTCAGGTGATCCACCTTCCTGTCTCCCAGGCTTCCCAAAATGCTGGGATTATAGGCGTGAGCCACCCTGCTTGGCCAGGATTCTGATTTTTTATTATCATAATTCAGCTATGACAACCATCCTTATTAAAAAATATTGTGTGCCTCATCAGTTTTTTAGGAAAAACTCTTACAAGTTGGATGTCTGGGTCAAAACGCATGGATACCTTAAACATTTTTTTTATTTTTATTTATTTTTTATTTTTTTAAGAGATGGGGTTTTACCATGTTGGCCAGGCTGATCTAGAACTCCTGACCTGAAGTGATCCACCTGCCTCGGCCTCCCAAAGTGCTGGGATTACAGGCATGAGCCACCGTGCCTGGCCACCTTAAAAGTTTTGATAGGTGTTGCCAAACGAGTTGACACTTTATGAACAGTTTTTTAAAGGACTTCCATTTTTCCCTGTCCTCACCAATATAGGGTTTCGTCACTTAAAAAAATTACCAATTTGAGAAAAAATAAGTGTTAGAAAATGTCTCATTATTATGTTTGCTTTGGCAGCACACATACTAAAATTGGAACTATACAGGGAGGATTAGAATGGACCCTGCATGGCTGGGCACGGTGGCTCATTCCTGAAATCCCAACACTTTGGGAGGCTGAGGCAGGTGGATCATGAGGTCAGGAGTTTGAGACCAGCCTGACCAACATGGTGAAACCCCATCTCTACTAAAAATACAAAAATTAGCTGGGTGTGGTGGCATGCACCTACTCATCCCAACTACTCAGGAGGCTGAGGCAAGAGAATCACTTGAACCCAGGAGGCAGAGGTTGCAGTGAGGTATGGATGACATGCAAATTCATGAAGTGTTCCATATTTTTAAAAAATAATCTTGGCCGGGCATGGTGGCTCACACCTGTAATCCCAGCACTTTGGGAGGCCAAGGCAGGCAGATCACGAGATCAGAAGTTTGAGACCAACCTTGCCAACATGGTGAAACCTGTCTCTACCAAAAATACAAAAATTAGCCAGGTGCAGTGGCAGGTGCCTGTAATCCCAGCTACTCAGGAGGCTGAGGCAGGAAGATTGCTTGAACCTGGGAGGCAGAGGTTGCAGTGAACTAAGATCGTGCCACCGCACTCCAGCCTGGGGACAGAGCAAGACTTTGTCCAAAAATAAGTCTCTTTTTTTTTTTGAGACGAAGTCTCACTCTGTTGCCCAGTCTGGAGTGCAGTGGCACGATCTTGGCTAACTGCAACCTCTGCCTCCCAGGTTCAGGCATTTCTCCTGCCTCAGCCTCCTGAGTAGCTGGAATTACAGGCATGTGCCACCACGCCCAGCTAATTTTTGTATTTTTAGTATAGACGAGGTTTCACCATGTTGATCAGGCTGGTCTCAAACTCCTGACCTTGTGATCCACCCGCCTCGGCCTCCCAAAGTGCTGGGATTACAGGCATGAGCCACCACACTCGGCCTTTGCATTTTTTTTTAGTAGAGATGGGGTTTCACCATGTTAGCCAGGATAGTCTTTAACTCCTGACCTTGTGATCCGCCTGCCTCGGCCTCCTAAAGTGCTGGGATTACAGGCATGAGCCACTGGGCCCAGCGGAACTCTGTGTTTATGAGTTAGCAGTGAGGAGACTTGGATTCTGGTCCTAGCTAGCCATGTTTTCTTAAGCAAGTGTTAAATTCTCAGTAATTTACTTTAAATACCTCGGAGGAGCCAGTAGGAAGCTTATCTGTGAATCTTAACTTGAACGTGTGCCATGGGGAGCGTCCCTCCAGTGGCCATTGTGACAAGCTCTGCGAATGTTGCCTTCTAAATCAGTACCAGAGGGTTAATTAGTTAGAAATGTCAAAATAATTTTTCCTTGATGAAATGAATGGTATGCAAGATATGAGGTCAACAGATTGTACAGGCATCTCTCTGCCTTTTTATGAACAAGAAGTGAGCCCAGCAATGTAACATTTCTGGAGCGGTGCCCTGGGCTCGATCTCCATTTGTTGTGGAATCTCCCACTAAACCAAGGATTTTGTTGCTTGATCTGGCTGGAAGGATCACCAACTGTCAGTATAGCATAGGGGCCTTGCCTATTAATATTAAATAATGTTTAATGGAAAGGAAAATTGCAGTGCAGAGAGATTGTCCAGGCCTGTCTTGCTGTAGAATGAGTGCTATTTCTACTGTAATGCTGGATACCCCTCTGTTCTGAATTGAATTATGTCCCTGCCAAATTCTAATGTTGAAGCTATAGCCCCTAATGTGACTGTATTTCCCATCGTTCTCCTCCTAGTCTTGATCCAAATGCAGACATAATTTAGTCTGTTTCTCAAATCAGTGGAAGTTTTGTCATCTTAATTACCTACCCAGCTCCATTACAGGTTTAAAAACATAGAATACGTTTCAAGGGGTTTCTCATCAGGCCCATTAATTGATATTGCCATGAAATCAACACAGCCTTTAAGTGCAGTCCATAACCATGGAAAATGAGGTTTGCTTCAGATAAACCAAAATTCTCAGAGAAGACAAATGTGCTATCAGCAGATCCATTACCAAGAAGTGTCCTGTGTAATGACACTTTTTCATGCATCCAACAAAGCATAATGATGCTTTCCGTATCTCTGTCCATGTAACTGTTGTTCTCTGTGGGAAAATTATCCACTCATCTTGTCTGCCCTGTAGATGGGGAAGGAGGGAGGAGAGCTGAGCAGTTAGCTCCCCAAATTATGGAATGTTTATTCTAAGACATCTTCCAGAAACAGATAACCATTTGGCTTTGGGTGATTTTAACATCAATTGACATGATGGATTTTCTTTCTTTCTTTTTTTTTTTTTTTTTTGAGACAGGGTCTCACTCTGTCACCCAGGCTAGAGTACAGTGGTGCGGTCTTGGCTCACTGGAGCCTCAGCCTCCCAGGCTCAGGGGTCCTCCATCTGAGCCTCCCAAGTAGTGGGGACTACAGAGCACACCACAATGCCCAGCTAATTTTAAAAATTTTGTAGAAATGGGGTCTTACTATGTTGCCCAGGCTGGTCTCGAACTCCTGGGCTCAAGCAATTCTCTCCCCAACAACCTCCCAAAGTGTTGGGATTACAGGCGTGAGCCACTATGCCAGGCCTTTGACCGGATTTATTTTATTTTATTTATTTATTATTTTGTTTTTTTTTCTTTTTTTTGTGATTCTTTTCCATTTCACCCAAAGTAGAATCTTTCATTTATTTTTATTTTTTTGTGGGGGGATGGAATTTCGCTCTTGTTGCCCAGACTGGAGTGCAGTGGCGCAATCTTAGCTCACTGCAACTTCCACCTCCTGGGTTCAAGCAATTCTCCTGCCTCACTCCCCGAGTAGTTCAAGTAATCCACTCGCCTTGGCCTCCCAAAGTGCGGGATTACAGGTGTGAGCCACTGTGCCCAGCCAACCTGATATCGATTTTAAAGGTTCCTTCCAGCACTATGGTTTTATGACTTTAATCTCTAAGGAAAATTTTCTTTGATGCCCAGAGCTTACTTCTAATTTGATGTGATGCCAGATTGCAGTTATAGCTAATGTTGGACAAATAGCCTTATGTGAATTTTCAAGACCCCAAACTTAATTCAACTGTTAGTATTGAAATCAGTTTTAATTCATATCACCTGGTATTTAATTATAGGTAATCTTTAGATGGTGGAAGATCTCTCTAAGGAGTGAGTATAGATCAACAAAACCTGGAGAAGCAAAAGAAACCCATGAAGACTTCCTAGAGAATGCGCATCTTCAAAGTAAGGAAGGGAACGTATTATGGGCTGCCGTTAAGTTCTCGTTAATTAGTGGTAGATTTTGTCAAAGAAGTTTCAAATGTATTATCATTTAAAATATTGATATGCAATTATGTACTTAGATATACAATGTCAGATTCTTTGTTTTGTTTTTTGAGACAGTCTCGCTTTGTCACCAAGCTGGAGTGCAGTGGTGTGATCTCAGCTCACTGCAACCTCTGCCTCCCAGGTTCAAGTGATTCTCCTGCCTCAGCCTCCAGAGTAGCTGGTACTACAGTCTCACGCCACAACGCCCAGCTAATTTTTGTATTTTTAATAGAGACGGGATTTCACCATGTGGGCCAGGATGGTCTCAATCTCTTGACCTCATGATCCACCCGCCTCGGCCTCCCAAAGTGCTAGAATTACAGGCATGAGCCACCATGTCTGGCCAACGTCAGATGCTTAAAAACCAGAAAACTCATATTTTTCTCTTGGAAAAAATCTTAGTGTTTAAGATCCCAGGTTAACATGTGGACTCCATTAATGAAGTTAAAATCAAGTAAATATGGTTTTATGCTATAATATTTATGAGTTGGGCAGTGGCAAACCACAAGTGGTTTGGGCTTTACTGGGAAGCGCTTGAAGGGAAAACTTTCATATAGTATTTTCTGAAGGAAGATAAATAAAATACTTGGTTAGAGTGGAAATTCCCTGGTTAGAGGTTAGTTGGCAGTTTCTGACTGGTAAAGTCTCCAGTTAGAGGTTAGTTGTGAGTTTCTGATTGGATAAGCAGAAGTTTCCTTTTCTTATGCTACAATCATCTATATTTAAAAACATTTTTTTAAATTAAAAAAAAAAATTGGGCCAGGTGCTGTAGCTCACGCCTGTAATCGTAGCACTTTGGGAGGCCGAGGTGGGTGGATCACCTGAGGTCAGGAGTTCAAGACCAGCCTGGCCATCATGGTGAAATCCCATCTTTTTTTAAATTAAAAAAAAAAAAAAAATTTTGTAGAGCCAGGGTCTCACTATGTTGCTCAGGCTACTCTTGAACTCCTGGCCTCGAGTGATCCTCCCGCCTCAGCCTCCCAGAGTGCTGGATTACAGGCGTGAACCACTGTGCCTGTCCCACCCATCTGTTCTGAGTTGAGTTTCAGTTTGCTTACATAAGAACTGAGGACACTGGAGACATCTAAGCCCAATGGCTTCCCAATTAATTATTTTAACACTTCTCAATATGAGAAGTTCAAACATAAAAAGCAGACAGAATGGTTTTTTTGTTGTTGTTTGTTTTTGAAATGGAATTTCTCTCTTGTTGCCCAGGCTAGGGTGCTGTGGCATGATTTCGGCTCACTGCAAACTCGACCTTCCAGGTTTAGGTGATTCTCCTGGCTCAGCCTTCCAAGTAACTGGATTTATAGGCTTTTGCCACCACACCTGGCTAATTTTGTATTTTTATTAGAGATGGGGTCCCCATGTTGGCCAGGCTGGTCTGAAACTCCTGACCTCAGGTGATCTACCCGCCTCAGCCTCCCAAAGTGCTGAGATTACAGGTGTGAGCCACCACGCCCAGCCAGATGACTTTAACAAACTCCCATGTACTCATAACCCAGCTTCAGCAATACTCAAAATGTGAGCCAAACCTGTAGATGAAACCCACTGTTCCCACTGGATTATTGTGAAGCAAATCATAATTATGTAATTTCATCTTAATGTACTTTAGAATGTGTCTCTCAAGGGAGTCTCTTTGACTAAACTCTTTAATAATTACCACTTAAAAATAAAAATTTGCCAGGTGCAGTGGCTATTGCCTGTAATCCTTGCACGTCGGAAGGCCAACGTAGAAGGATTACTTGAGCCCAGGAGTTCAAGTTCAAGACCAGCCTTGGCAACAGAGTGAGACCTCGTCTGTGTGTGTGTGTGTGTGTGTGTGTGTGTGTGTATTTTAAATTAGCTATGTGTGGTGACAGGTGCCTGTAGTACCAGCTAATCAGGAGGCTGAGGTGGGAGGATTGCTTGAGCCCAGGTGTTGAGGCTCCAGTGAGCTGTGATCATGCCACTGCACTCCAGCCTGGGCAACAGAGCAAGACTGTCTCAAAAATAATAATAGCCAGGCACGGTGGCTCATGCCTGTAATCCCAGCACTTTGGGAGACTGAGGCGGGAGGATCACAAGGTCAGGAGTTCAAGACCAGTCTGATCAACATGGTGAAACCCCGTCTCTACTAAAAATACAAAAATACCTGGGTGTGGTGGTGCACGCCTGTAATCCCAGCTACTCAGGAGGCTGAGGCAGGAGAATCGGTTGAACCTGGGAGGTGGAGATTGTGGTGAATCAAGATCGAACCACTGCACTTCAGCCTGGGTGGCAGAGTGTGACTCTGTCTCAAAAAATAAATAAAATAAAATAAAATAAAATAAATAATAGTAATATTTTAAAACTAGAAGATACCTTAGAGATTCTTATAGTTAACAATGTTATTTATATTAATATCAAGTACTTTCACTCTCATTTTATTGTTATAATATCCTTGTGAAATAAATATTATTTATCACCATGAGATTCAGAAAGGATACCACCTTCCAGGATCTTACAGCTAAATACTGATATTGCCAGGATTAAGGATTGAAAGTCAAAAAATCAAGCATATTAATCTCATTTAGAAGGCAAACTCTGAGTGGATCTTTGATAATCAACACTCTTAAAAATTCCCTTGTTTAACAATAATAGTATGTGATAAGCCAGTTGTGGTGGTTCACACTTGTTATCCCCAACACTTTGGGAGGCTGAAGTGGGAGGATTGCTTGAGCCCAGGAGTTCAAGACCAGCCTGGGCAACAACGTAAGATGTATGTTTGTATGAGATAGTTTTGTTTTATATATGTGTATATATATGTGGTAGTTTATTGTTGTTTTTTGTTTTGTTTAAAGAGGGAAGGTTTTGTTTTGTTTTGTTTTCTTAAATAGTTAAAAGTCTGGGGCCAGATGTGGTGGCTCATGCCTGTAATTCCAGCACTTTAGGAAGTGGAGGCAGGTGGATCACCTGAGGTCAGGAGTTTGAGACCAGCTTGGCCAACATGGCGAAACCCTGTCTCTACTAAAAGTGCAAAAATTAGCTGGGGGTGGTTGTGCAAGCCTGTAATCCCAGCTACTTGGGAGACTGAGGCAGGTGAATTGCTTGAACCCGGGAGGTGGAGTTAAAAAAACAAAGGCTGGATTGAGTGGTTCACTGTCTTACCATATGTGTGCAATATCATTAACTCCTT
This sequence comes from Plecturocebus donacophilus, assembly GCA_004027715.1. Classification (NCBI taxonomy): domain Eukaryota; kingdom Metazoa; phylum Chordata; class Mammalia; order Primates; family Pitheciidae; genus Plecturocebus; species Plecturocebus donacophilus. Next base: position 152,798 of record PVKP010000800.1, read on the forward strand.
TAAGGGAAATATTTATAAAATTCATTGTTGGCTTAAGAACAACCATGTTGTCAAATAAAAAAAGAAAAAAGAAAATGTGACTGAGATTAGGAGAAAAGAAAAAAAAAAAGAACAACCATGTTGGCGGAAGACTGTCTACTTTTGATTGAATTTAAATCAGTCCAGGCACGCCTGACTTCTTTAACTGTGGACTAGACATGTTTCTGTGCAGATCACTATAAAGTCAACTTCCATAAAACACATTTCATTTTCAAGTTAAGATCTGTTTTTTTTGTTTTTTGTTTTTTTTGAGACAGAGTCTTACTCTTGTCTTCCAGGCTGGAGTGCAGTGGCATGATCTTGGCTCACTGCAGCCTCCACCTCCCAAGTTCAAGCAATTCTCATGCCTCACAGCCCCCCTGCCTGCCCCCGAGTAGCTGGGACTACAGGCGCACACCACCACACCTGGCTAATTTTTGTATTTTTAGTGGAGACAAGGTTTCACCGTGTTGGCCAGGCTGGTCTTGAACTCCTGACCTCAAGTGATCTGGCTGCCTCAGCCTCCCAAAGTGCTGGGATTATAGGCATGAACCCAGCCTCCATTTTATTTTTTAACCATGGCAGGACCTTCCCCAGAGCTATATGTCTAGTGAATGCTGCATTGTTCCTTGAGACCATGTGATTTTCTGATTGTTTTCCACAAAAACCTGGAGATGGGAATTTGGGCCAGAGATTGGAGTCAAAAGCCTGCCACTGCCTTCTAAGGGCTGGCTTACCTGCAGATTCTCACTGGTCTCTTGCCTGCTCCAGGTACCTTCCAAGCCCTGCCTTTGATAAGATATTGTGGGGAGGGGTCAAGCCTCTGATAAGATACTGGGGGAGGGGGTTAACTTCAGGAATAACTACTCGAGGGGTTCTGATACTGGAAGGGAAATGGCAATACGGCAGAGATTTTCTGAGTCTGACAGCAGCCCTTCCTCCCTGCTGGCTCTGCTCCTGCTGGACAGCAGGAGAGTTGAGGGATTTAGCCAAGGCATGTACCAACCAGGCTTTTTAAATGGTAGTTTTCAGAGCTGCAGTCTGGGGCTGCCAAGTGGTTTTCCGCCAGGAGCAGCATTGTGATACCAAATTAAATCAGCCCCGCAAGTTCAAAGGCTCCTGTGTCTCGAGAGGGGAAAACTCCAAACCATGTTTCTTTCTTTTTTTTTTTTTTTTTTGAGACGGAGTCTTGCTCTGTTGCCCAGCCTGGAGTGCATTGGCGTGAACTCGGCTCACTGCAACCTCCGCCTGCTGGGTTCAAGCGATTCTCCTGCCTTAGCCTCCTGAGTCACTGGGACTACAGACGTGCACCACCACGCCTGGCTAGTTTTTTGCATTTTTAGTAGAGATGGGGTTTCACTGTGTTAGCCAGGATGGTCTCCATCTCCTGACCTCGTGATCCACCGGCCTTGGCCTCCCAAAGTGCTGGGATTACAGGCGTGAGCCACCTCGCCTGGGCTTAACCAAATTATTTCATCTCTCTGGGTCTCAGTTCCCTCAAGTGTTGATAATGGGAATAATAATGACATCTATCTCATAGGACCCTTATGAGGACTAATTGAATGAAGTGCTTGGAATTTGCCTGGCACATAATAAGTATTCAAAAAATTCTAGCTATTGCAATTTTTAATATTTAAAAAGTGAAAATTATTTCTCTCCTCCAAGCTCCATTCCCCAGAGATAACTATTCCAAATAGTTTCATTTGAATTTGAATTCTTTCTGTTTGAATTGTATGTTTCTAAAAATAAAATCAAATTTCATCTTTAGGTTTTTAACTTGTTTTTGCTCTTCATATATTAATTATGATTATTTTTCTGTTAGTATAAATAAAGTCTCATTCTTTTGCAAGGACGTATGGTATTTGATGGGTACACATACACAATCCTCACTTGATGGGCATTGTTTGCAATTCTTACTGAAGCCTTTAGATACATTCTAGGACATCTATATCTGCACCTTACATGAAAAGTCAGTAGGAATGTCAGTAACATAGATTCCTACAGGTGGGATTGCTATATCCAAAGAGATATACCTCACAAATTTTGATAGATTTTATTTGAGGAGTGAATTCTTGAAAATCTGGCAAAATTCAAGATTTTGTTCTTGAATGACCAAGGCTGGTCTTTCTGTGAACTGGTTCCAGTGGCACTGCCACGGGATGCAGCACAAATGCCATGGGCAACACATTTGACCTTTATAATATGCCAACTTGACTGACGCCCTTTTTGGCCTCAGCCCACCCGCACCTGGGTGAAAAATAATAATAATAATTATGCCAACTTTATAACTATGCTACTCTTTTTTTTTTTTGAGATGGAGTCTCGCTCTGTTACCAGGCTGAAGTGCAATGGCGCAATCTTGGCTCACTGCAACCTCTGCCTCCCGGCTTCAAGCAATTCTCCTGCCTCAGCCTCCCGAGTAGCTGGGACTACAGGCGCCCACCCCTAGGCCCGGCTAATTTTTTATATTTTAGTAGAGACGGGGTTTCAGCATGTTGTCAGGATGGTCTTGATCTCGTGACCTGGTGATCTGCCCACCTTATAATCTGTCCAAAGTGCTGGGATTACAGGCATGAGCCACCACGCCTGGCAGCTATGCTACTCTTGAAAGAATTTTAAATTGTGTGATTTACATTATTTCAACATTTGTGCCTAAAATAAGACTTCATTAATATTTTGATGTCACAATATTTTAAGTTTTGAATAATTTAAAATTTACATAAAATACCAGTCACTTCATTATCCTCACAAATTGCCCTCCAGAAAGCTGCTGTCTTAATTATACTCCATCCAATAGGAGATAGGTGTTTTCCTACCCCTTTTGCCATCATGCCTTGTTCCATAATCCATTTTCTTTAGGTTTTTGTTTGTTTGTTTGCTTTTTTAGGCCTATACATCAGCCTTTAACTTTATTTTCTCATTCCTAAAACCTCTTCCAGCACTCCTCCCCTCCTTGCTGCCCTTGCTGATCAGCTTCTGCTTGTCTTCAGCCTGGACTCTAGCTTCTGCACACCTTGGTTGGGTTCTGCAAGTGGAGGGTGAGGTGGGAGCGTGCAGGAGGTAGGAGCGTGGGAGGCTGGCTCTGGGCTGCAGAGCAGAGAAGGCAGATCTAAATAAGATCTTACATTTGATCATTTATTATTAACTGATTTTTTAAGATTAAATATTGAATTAATGCACATAGTAAAACAAAAGTTAAGTCAGTTTGAAAAAGTTTTAGGTTAGGTGCTGTGGCTCATGCCTGTAATCTCAGCACTTTTCGAGGCAAAGGTGGGAAGATTGCTTGAGCCTAGGAGTTTGAGGCCAGCCTAGGCAACATAGTGAGACACTGTCTATACAAAAAAATAAAAAATTAGCTGGGCACAGTGGTACACACCTGTAGCCCCAGCTACTTGGGAGTTTGAAGTGGGAGGAGGGCTTGAGCTAGGAGGCCAAAGCTGCCGCAAGCCATGATTGTGCCACTACACTCTACGCTGGGGGACAGGATTAGACCCCTTCTCAAAAAAAAGGGAAAAAGAAAAGAAAAAGGTTTTAGCATAAAAATAAGTCTCCCTCTGACCCATGTTTCTAGTTTCAGTGACAACCACCATTAGGAGTTTTTGTTATATCCTTATAAAAACGGTTTATGCATACATACAAGAATATGTTATGTTCACACAAAAAGGGCCAGACGCAGTAGCTCACACCTGTCATCTGAGGACTTTGGGAGGCCAAGGCGGGAGGATCACTTGAGCCCAAGGAGTTCAAGACCAGCCTGGGCAATGTGATGAAATGCTGTCTCTACAAAAAGTAGAAAAATTGACTGGGGTGTGGTGGTATTCACCTGTGGTCCCATCTACTGGGGAGGCCGAAATGGGAGGATCACTTGTTTCCAAGAGGTCACAGCTGCAGTGATTGTGCCACTGTACTCCAATATGGGCAACAGAGTGAGATCCTATCTTTAAATTAATTAATTAATTATTAAAATTAAAAAAAAGAAAAATCTTTTTTGAGGGGTAGGGACAGAGTCTCCCTCTGTAGCCCAGGCTGGAGTGCAGTGGTGTGATCTCGTCTCACTGCAGCCTCCACCTCCCAGGTTCAAGTGATTCTCCTTCTTCAGCCTCCTGTGTAGTTGAGATTACAGGCCCCCATTACCACGCCCAGCTAAGTTTTCTACTTTTAGTAGAGACAGGGTTTCACTATGTTGGCCAGGCTGGTCTTGAACTCCTGACTTCAGGGGATCTGCCCATCTTAGCTTCCCAAAGTGCTGGGATTACAGGCTTGAGCAACCACGCCCAGCAAAAAAGAAGAATCTTATACATTGTGTTCTGTAGCTTGCTCTTTAAAAGTTTTCAAATTTAGAAATATTTTAAACCTACAGAAAAGAACATTTCAGAGACTATGGCTGGGTGTGGTGGCTCATGCCTATAATCCTAGCACTTTGGGAGGCCAAGGTGGGCAGATCATGTGAGGTCAAGAGTTTGAGACCAGCTTGGCCAACATGGTGAGACCCCATCTCTACCAAAAATATAAAAAATTAGCTGGGCATGTTGATTGATGCCTGTAATCCCAGCTACTCTGGAAGCTGAGTCACTTGAACCCTGGAGACAGAAGCTGCAGTGAGCCTAGCTCACACTACTGCACTCCAGACTGGGCAACAGAGTGAGACTCCATCAAAAGATGTTAACATTTGTCCTAGTTACTTCATTTTATCTAAATTATCACATTTTTTGTTGTAACTTGTTCATAATATCCTCTTCTTTTGATGTCTGTAGGATCTGTAGTGTGTTCTTTTTCATTCCATGATAATGATAATTTACATTTTCTCTATTTTTTTTTTTGTTAATTGCTCTTGCCAGGGGTTTACTTCTATTAATTTTTTCATAGAACTTTTAGCTCTGTTGATTTTGTTATGAGTTTTTAAAAATTGATTTCTGTTCTTATCCTTATTTCCCTACTACTGCTTTCCTTAGGTCTGGTTTGTTATTCTTTCTTTAGCTTCTTGAGATGGAAGTATAAATCATTGTTTATTTATTCATTTTATTTTATTTTTTATTTTCGACACAGGGTTTTGCTCTGTCACCCAGGCTGGAGTGCAGTGGTGCGATTATGGCTCACTACAGCCTCAACCTGTTGGGTTCAAGTCACCCTCCTGCCTCAGCTTCTGGAGTAGCTGGGACTACAGGTGTACACCACCACACCTGGATAATTTTGTAGAGACAGGGTCTCATTATGTTGCCCAGGCTGGTCTTGGAACTTATCATCTGTAACTCCTGGCTTCAGGTGTTATCCCACCTTGACCTCCCCAAAGTGCTGGGATTATAGACGTGAGCCACTGCACCTGGCCTAAATGAGTGTTTAGAGCCATTTTTCTTCCTCTAAATTTTCTTTCAGTGCTGCTTTACCTACATTACACAAGTTTTGAAAACTTGTGTCTTTATCCTCATTCATTTTCATTCAGTTAAAACATTTTCTAATTTCCATTTTGATTTCTTCTTTGACCCTTAGATTATTAAGAAATATACTGTTTAGGCAGTGGCTCACACCTGTAATCCCAGCACTTTGGGAGGCCAAGGCGAGTGGATCACCTGGGGTCAGGAATTTGAGACCGGCCTAGCCAATATGGTGAAACCCCTTCTCTACTAAAAATACAAAAATTGCCAGGCGCAGTGGCTCATGCCTATAATCCAAGCACTTTGGGAGGCGGAGGTGGGCGGATCACCTGAGGTTGGGAGTTGAAGATCAGCCTGACCAACATGGAGAAACCCCATCTCTATTAAAAATACAAAATTATCCAGGCGTGCTGGTGCATGCCTGTAATCCCAGCTACTCGGGAGGCTGAGGCAGGAGAATCACTTGAACCTGTGAGGCAGAGGTTGTGGCAAGCCGAGATTACACTGAGATAGCACCAAGATCGCATCATTGCACTCCAGCCTGGGCAACAAAAAAAAAAGAAAGAAAGAAAAATGTTTGATTTCCAGGTAGTTGAGGATTTTGTAGTTACTTTTTTTGTTCTTAATTTTTAGCTAAATTACATATGGTCAGAGAATCTACTCCTAATGGTTTTAATTTTTTCAGTAATTTCAATTTTGTGTCATCCTTTCTCCTGGCTATATTCATCTTTTTCTTATCATCCCAGTTTTAGTATAAATGCTGTGGACAAAAGCATCATATAGTATCTTTTAAAAACAAAAAAAGGTTACAAATTTATAGTCACATTTCCACTTCCCACCTATTTCCCCTTGATTCGAATCTGTTAACTATTCTAAAGTTGGTTGAAAAATAAATGTTGGCGAGGATTTAACAGTGTTGGTGGAGAAAAGAGAACCCTTGTACACTGTTAGTGGGATGTAAGTGTAGCCATTATGGAAAACAGCATGGAAGTTCCTCAAAAGATTAAAAATAGAACTACCATATGATCCAGCAATCCCACTATTAGATATATAGCCAAAGGAAATGAAATCAGTATATAAAAGAGATAACTACACTTCCATTTTCATTGCAGCATTATTCACAATAGCCAAGATATGGAATCAACCTGTCCATCAACAGATGAATGGATAAACAGAATGTAATATACATACACAATGGAGTACTGTCCAGCCTTTTTTGTTAAAAAAGAAAGTCCTATAATTTGTGACAACATGGATGAACCTGAGGGGCATTATGCTAAGGGGAATAAGCCAGGCACAGAAAGACAAACAATGCATGATCTCACTGTTGTGTGAGTAGTATAGAGGTCACCTGAGGCCAGGGAGAGCAGGGAGAAATTAGGGAGAGTTGGTCAAAGGATACAAAATTTCAGTTAGATGGAAGAAATAAAGTTTAACATGGTGACTGTAGTTAATAGCAACCTATTGTATTCTTGAAGACCACTGAGTAGATTTTTTCTTTTTTTTTGAGACGGAGTTTTGCTCTTACTGCCCAGGCTGGAGTGCAATGGTGTGATCTTGGCTCACTGCAACCTCCACCTCCCAGGTTTAAGGGATTCTCCTGCCTCAGCCTCCCAAGTAGCTGGGAGTACAGGCATTTACCACCACACCCAGCTAATTTTTGTATTTTTAGTAGAGAGGGGTTTCTCCATGTTGATCAGTTTGGTCTCGAACTCCCAACCTCAGGTGATCCACCCACCTTGGCCTTCCAAAGTGCTGGGATTACAGGTGTGAGCCACTATGCTCAGCCTTCTTTCTATTTTTTTTTCTATCAAATGAAGATAGGGATGAAAGGAAACAGTAAAGAAGAAGGAAGAAAATTTGGTGTAGACACAGTGTATAAAAACAACAGGGGCATGGTGTCTCATGTCTGTAATTCCAGCACTTTGAGAGGCCGAGGTGGGAGGATTACTTGAGCCCAGGAGTTCTAGACCAGCCTGGGCAACATAGTAAGAACTATGTCTCTCTAAAAAAAAAAAATCAGGCAGGCATGGTGGCACCCACTGGTAGTCCCAGCTACTCAGGAAGCTGAAATGGAAGGATTGCTTGAAATGGGAGGATTGCAGTGAGCTGCGATCGCACCACAGCACTCCCGCCTGGGCGACCCCACTCAAAAAAAAATTAAATACTAGAGCAGAAGTCAACTAAAATTAGGAGACAGTGTGTTTTAGACCAATGGGGAGTAGAGGGGCTGGCAGAAAAGCCACGTGGACCAGCAACTTTTTCCTCCACAAAGCTGCCCACTTGGAGAGGCTGTGAGTACAATGGTAACACCGAGACCAATTAAATTATCGGTATAGACTGGAGTTTGGTGCTGATGAAATCAAGGGGATGCAGAAATCACTGTGTTAAACAGTGAGTGTCCCTAAAAGATTCTGATCTCAGGGCAGAGACGGCAATTGGAAACAGATGCCTCAAAACTGCATTCTGTTAGTCCCAAAGGCAGCTTGGTGAAAGTAAGAATGACTCAGCATCTTCTAACATCACTCCCGGGGGAAAAAATGCCCTGAAGCTTGTATTTCACTGATTGTTGTTATAGTTTTGATGTGACTGTACATGATAACCATCTTGGTTTGTTGGCTTCTTTGAATTACAGGTCAAACTGCCATAATATTTGGTATAAGAATATTAGACTATGTCATCAATTTGTGCCAAGGTAGATTTGACTTCCTTCAACGGCTCTCAGATGATTTGCTCCTGAATATCTTTTCTTATCTGGATCTGGAAGATATTGCCAGGCTTTCTCAAACATCACACAGATTTGCAAAGGTAACAGTTAATTATTTTATGTCTATATAGAATTTTCCATTTGCTTTCTAAAAACTTTTTTTAACATAGCAATCATTTGTTGAGTACCAACTTTGTGATGGACACTGTCTGTCTTAGGCACACAGCAGCAGAGATGAAAAAACATTCCTCCTCTCAAAGAAGTTACAGTCTTACAGGAGAGATTCATGTAGATACAAATAATTATAATACAGTGTGATCAGTTCAACAAGGGATGTGTATGCAAAGTACAAAGACAGTGAAAAGTGATTTTCTCTGCCTGGCTTCACAGAAGCGAGTTACTTTATCTGGCTTTTGAGGGTGAAATTGATGAAGACAGGTGATCTGGGTTAGGGGGCATTCCAAGTCAAGGAACAGCCACGGGGAAGCATGGTGGCATTAGAGAATAGGGCAGAGGGCCAGGTGCGGTGGCTCACACCTGTAATCCCAGCACTTTGGGAAGCCTAGGCGGGCGGATCACCTGAGGTCAGGAGTTCAAGACCAGCCTGGCCAACATGAGGAAACCCTGTCTCTACTAAAAATACAAAAATTAGCCGGGCATGGTGGCAGGTGCCTGTAATCCCAGCTACTTGAGAGGCTGAGGCAGGAGAATCGATTGAACCCAGGAGGTAGAGGCAGAGGTTGCAGTGAACCGAGATCACACCACTGCACTCCATCCAGCCTGGGGGTTAGAGCAAGATTCTGTCTCCCCCCACCCCCCTTCAAAAAAAAAAAAAAAAAAAAGAATAGGGCAAGGAGGAACTACCTGACATCCATTTCCACTTCTTCCAGTAATAGCCTCTGCTGCACTGCCAGTCTCCCGGCACACAGTAGTGGAAGCACACAGTATGTGTGTTTCCGTGGGCTGTCCACTGCACTGCCCTGTTTTCTTCCTTGCCCCAAGCAGACAAGATGCACTGTCTCACTGCTTCGAATCCTCAGCAGAATGACCCAAGAACAGAAAGCACTGTTAGTGCTGATTCCAGCCAGTGTCAAGGCTTCATTGTGACCTTTCTCAGTTGTACTCCATGGATCCTGGAAGGTGCCTTGGTCCCTACTTCTTTCATTGTTTCTTCAATTCTAGAGCCCCCAACCCTACCCCACAATCACACACATACTAATTTTCCATTAAATCTCTCTTTGGCTTAAGTTAGTCAGAATTGGAATCTGTTGCTTGCAACCGAGGAACCCTAACTAGCTTGGTATTTAGCTGTGATGTATTGGAGCAATGTCCATTTATAAAAGAACATACAACATTTTCCAAGATGATTCAAATCATAATCTTACTATCTAAAAAGCCAACATTTTCCAGCACTTTGGGAGGCTGAGGAGGGAGGATTGCCTGAGCCTAGGAATTTGAGACCAACTTGGGAAAATTAAGAGATGTCATCTCAGCAATAAATTTTTAAAAAATTAGCTGAGTAACTGTAGTCCCAGTTACTCTGGAGGCTGAGGCACGAGGATCACTTGAGCCCAGGAGGTTGAGGTTATAGTGAGTTGTGTTCATATCACTGCACCCCAGCCTGAGCACAGAGCAAAATGCTATCTCAAAAAAAAATGTTTTTAAGTAATAGAATCTTTTTTTATTTTGAGACGGAGTCTTGCTCTGTTGCCCAGGCTGGAGTGCAATGGCACGATCTCAGCTTACTGCAAACTCTCCCTCCTGGGTTCAAATGATTCTCCTGCCTCAGCCTCCTGAGTAACTGGGATTACAGGCACCCGCCATCATGCCCAGCTAATTTTTGTATTTTTAGTAGAGATGGGTTTCCCCACGTTGGTCAGGCTGGTCTCAAACTCCTGACCTCAGGTGATCCACCCATCTTGGCCTCCCAAAGTGCTGGGATTACAGGCGTGAGCCATTTCACCTGGCCTTAAGTAATACAATCCATTTTACAGTACGTCATATATTCCTTTTGAGTGTGTGTGTGTATATATATATGTACACACATATACTTAATTTTTAAAATAGAGGTGGGATTTCATTGTGTTGCCTAAGTTGCTCTTGAACTCCTGGGCTCAAATGACCCTCCCACCTCAGCCTCTCAAAGTGCTGAGATTACAGGTGTGAGCCACCTTCCTGGGCAAAAATGTGAGGATTTGTTACATAGGTAAGCTCATGTCACGGGGTTTTTTATACAGATTTCATCACCCAGGTATTAAGCCCAGTACCCAATAGTCATCTTTTCTGCTCCTCCCCATCCTCCCAGCCTCCACCCTCAAGTAGACACCAGTATCTATTGTTTCCTTCTTTGTATTCATAAGTTCCATCATTCAGCTCCCCAAAATACAGTTTTTACTTGATTTTCCTCCCTAAAAATGGAAAGCTGAAAACAAGTACTATTATATATATTTTTTGCCATTAAATAAGTATCCTACAGTTGAAATTTTGTGCTTAGTGCTGATAAGAAGCTGATTGTTAGGGCCGGGCACCGTGGCTCAAACACCTGTAATTCCAGCACTTTGGGAGGCCCAGGTGGTTGAATCATCTGAGGTCAGGAGTTTGAGACCAGCCTGGCCAACATGGGAAAACCACAACTCTACTAAAAATACAAAAATTAGCTGAGCCAGGCATGGTGGTGTGGGCCTATCATCCCATATACTTGGGAGGCTGAGGCAGGAGAGTCGCTCGAACCAGGGAGGCAGAGGTTGCAGTGAGCTGAGATCGTGCCATCGCACTCCAGCCTGGACAACAGAGTAAGACTCTGTCTCAAAAAAAAAAAAAAAGAAGCTGATTATTCATACTTTAAATGAAAAGAGAATTCTGTGTAAATAAAATATACTAGTGGGGATCTGGTAAACGTTTCTGCCCTGTTGCCAAGGCCTGGGTCGGCTTCTGAAAGTAAATGGAAGGATTTGATAGGAAGCAGCCTCAAGTGCAGTGGCTTCTGGTATTTAGTCCTGCCTTCTCTCCAGGTGTTACTCACTTCCCCTTTTATTTTCACTCTCAGTGTCCTGCTATTACTTCAGTGCAGTCTTGAAAAACATTCTTCATAATTTAGCCAGTGCTCTAAAGTAAGGCTTCTCTAGGTTGCTGACTTCAGCCCTCAGCATTTTTACAGAGCAGAATTATTAGAAGATGGAACATGACTCAGGGCTGCTGCTTTTTTTCTCCCCACATAACATGAACCACTTCTTTTTTTTTTTTTTTTTGAGTCAGAGTCTTGTGCTGTCACACAGGCTGGAGTGCAATGGTGAGATCTTAGCTCACTGCAACTTCTGCCTCCTGAGTTCAAGCGATTCTCCTGCCTCAGCCTCCCGAGTAGCTGGGTGGGATTACAGATGCTTGCCACCATACTTGGCTAATTTTTGCATTTTTAGTAGAGACAGAGTTTCACCATGTTGGCCAGGCTGGTCTCGAACTCCTGATCTCAAGTGATCTGCCTGCCTCGGCCTTCCAGAGTGTTGGGATTACAGGCATGAGCCACTGCACCAGGCCAACCACTTTTTTTTTCTTGTTTGCACACAGGTAAAAAAGAAAAACGACTTATTTCTGTTGTCAATCTAAATTTTATCTGTGTTCCATTTACCTGTTACATGCTTCATTTGTAAGTTATTTTCATTTAACTATTAATGAAAAAAAGGCTTCCTTTTCAAATTCGGAGGGACAAGTTTATTACCAAATTATTTGTGTCCAGTCCAACTCTTTCCTCTTACCTCAGGGAGGGAGGTGTTCCTCTCCTATTCAAGATCAGTGCTACCTGACACCTGGTTCCAGGGCCTATTCCTGGGGATTTCACTTATTTCCTTTCTCTCCTGTTTGTTGTTTTTATTATTATTGTTTTTATAAGAGACAAAGTCTCACTCTATCACCCAGGCTGGAGTGTGGTGGCGCAATCTCTGCTAACTGCAACTCCACCTCCTGGGTTCAAGCAATTCTTATGACTCAGCCTCCTGAGTAGCTGACACAATAGGTGTAAGCCACCATGCCTGACTAATTTTTTATTTATTTTTTATTTTTAGTAGAGACTGGGTTTCACCATGTTGGCCAGGCTGGTCTTGAACTCCTGACCTCAAGTGATCAGCCTGTCTCAGCTTCCCTAAGTGCTGAGATTACAGGCATGAGCCATCACTCGGCCTGTTGTTATTATTTTTTTTACTTTTAATTTATAAATAATTTTAGATTTATAAAAGTGCTGTAAAGATAATATAGATTTTACCTATGCCCTTTACCCAGATTCCCCCATGTTGACATCTTACATAATCATGGCACTTTTATAAAAACTAGGCAATTAATATTGGTACAATACTATTAACTAAAATATAGGTGTTATTTGAATTTCATGAGATTTTTTCAATAATGTCCTTTTGCTGTTTTATGTCCAATTCAGCTTACTGCATTGCATTTAGTAATTACATCATTCTCTGTTTTTTCCCCCTGTACATTAATTTTTTTTTTTTTCCTTTTTGAGACAGGGTCTTGCTTTGTTGCACAGACTAGAATGCAATGGCATGATTAAAGCTCACTGCAACCTCCACCCCCTGGGCTCAAGTGATCCTCCCAACTCAGCCTCCTGGATAGCTGGGACTACAGGCATACACCACCACATCCAGCTAATTTGCGTATTTTTTGTAAAGACGGGGTTTCGCCATGTTTCGCAGGTTCGTCTTGAACTCTAGGGCTCAAGCAATCCTCCTGCTTCAGCCCCCCAGTGTTGGGATTACAGCTGTAGCCACCATGCCCTGAAGTAAATTTTTTCTCAAATCAGTTTCATCCTTCAAAAAACAAAAATTCTTTATTTTTATCCAATCTCGCTTCTTCTCCAAAAATGGTTTACATAGCAGTTAATGCTCAGCAAGCCAGCATTATCAGTGACTTTATAATCCATGAGGAAACAAGAAAAATAAGGGTGGTATGAAGTTTTTGATAAGGCTAAACTTGCTTCATTTAAACGACCATCTTTCAGTGGATGTTAGGTCTTTCCTATTTCGGGGGGGGTTAAAATGTTTCTTCTTTTATGAAGCGGTGGTAATAATCCATGATCATTTTAAAAGTTGTTCTTATTTGACAAAATGTGAAAGTGAGCAGCACCCTGATTTTGGTTCTTCATTATCATTTTATTTTGTTCGGCTTCTTTTTTTTTTTTTTTTTTGAGACGGAGTCTCATTCTGTCGCTAGGCTGGAGTGTAGTGGCTCGATCTCGGCTCACTGCAATCTCCACCTCCTGGGTTCAAGCAATTCTCCTGCCTCAGCCTCCCATGTAGCTGGGACTACAGGTGTGCACCACCAGGCACAGCTGATTTTTGTATTTTTAGTAGAGACGGGGTTTCACCATGTAGGCCAGGATGGTCTCAATCTCTTGACCTCGTGATCCACCCACCTCGGCCTCCCAAAGTGCTGGGATTACAGGCGTGAGCCACCGTGCCCAGCCTTTGTTTTGCTTTTTAAAAAATTCACGGGTTTTAAGATTACCCAAAATTCTGAGAGGTGTTGGTCTAATGTCAGCCTACAGCTTTTCTTTCATTTCTTCGTCTGTCCATGCCTGCAAAATATCTTTCTATCTCTGGCCACGTTCACAGCAACCTTGTGTTCTTTGTATCAAAAGGGCCTTAGCTAAATGGCACAACCCATAAGATGCATTTCTCACTTAATCTTTTTATTTTTTCTTTTTTTTGAGATGGAGTCTTGCTCTGTTGACAGGCTGGCGTGCAGTGGTGTGATCTTGGCTCACTGCAACCTCCATCTCCCGGGTTCAAGCGATTCTCCCACCTCAGCCTCCCAAGTAACTGGGACTGCAGGTGCATGCCACCATACTTGGCAAATTTTTGTATTTTTAGTAGAGACAGGGTTTCACCATGTTGCCCCGGCTGGTCTTGAACTCCTGACCTCAAGTGATCCACCTGCCTACACCTCACAAAGTGCTGGGATTACAGGCATGAGCTGCTGGAGCCCGCTGGGCCCAAGAATTTGACCAGTTGATATTAAGGTTGAACAGAGCAAATGTCTCAGAAGACTCTAGAAGGCTGGAAGCTTGCAGGAGGGGATCTCTTAGCATCACTGTGCGCAGGCACTGTGGTGTGTTTAAATCAGCAGGAGGCTGGAGAGCTGGGTTCGGTTCTGTTCTTAGCTTGGCCACTCCCCAGCATGCACCTGGAGCGACATCCATCTCCCTTCTCTTCTCTCAGCCCTGGTTTAACTATTTGCAAAAGGAGAGGTTTTAACTAGATAGGCCCTACGATTCTCTTCAACTTTGCAATTTATATATGTAAAATTCATGCACCACCACCAGGGGGAGATAAATCCATGATTAGCTGGGCTTTGGATCCAAGTAGCTAGAATTATGGAACCTTTTGTTTTGCAACCTGGCAACTAAGCAAAAGAGTGTCAGGGGTTGGGAGTCATAGATGGGGGTATTTTGTATACCAACTTACAATATCAAACAAAACTGTAAATATTTTCAGTATGAAATTTGATGAGTAATAAATGAAGTTATACTAGTGGAAATTTTAGCTCTTCTGAGAATTCTTTCCTTTTCTCCTAAACCTTGTAGTTTTGTCCCATAATTTCTATTACAAGCACATGGATATCCTGAAATGTACTGTGCTGGTAATGGGATAGTATTCCACATTGGTGCTGCAGTTCGGATCTTTTAAAGGAGGTTCACATAATCTGTTTTTCCATATTAAGACATCTTTAAAGTTTTCCTTTGTTTATATTTAGAATGTGTTGTAATCTGAGTAGAGGAACTAAATCTTGAAGAGCTGTTGAAGGAGAGATAAGATCATGAATGCCTGTCTAACACCAAAATGTTTTGGGGTCTGTAGATATCATATGATTCAGTGTTGCTGTTTAACAATAACCATTATGTGAATATAATAGCTGTTGCTTTGATGGTTATGCAGAAAAGATCTTAAGCAGTTATGCCTTATTGTACTATTCATTTCTATTTGTAATTCATTCTTTTCCCTTACTGGAGTACTTTCAGAAGAGCATGAAGTATGGAAGTAAGGAGTGGTGACTGCTTTCTTTCTTTTTTTTTTTTGAGACTGACTCTTGCCCTGTCACCCAGGCTGGAGTGCAATGGCGTGATCTCTGCTCACTGCAACCTCCACCTCCTGGGTTCAAGTGATTCTCCTGCCTCAGCCTCCCGAGTAGCTGGGATTACAGGTGGCTACCACCACACCCAGCTAATTTTTGTATTTTTAGTAGAGACAGGGTTTCACCATGTTGCCCAGGCTGCTTTCGAACTCCTGACCTCAAATGATCCATCTGCCCTGGCCTCCCACAGTGCTGGGATTACAGGCATGAGCCACCATGCCCAGCCAGTGACTGCTTTCTGTTCAGAAGTGAATGTAGTGGTGTAATGAGGTAGAGATCAAACTTACACATTCCTTCCTCCCCAGGAGGAAGTCAGGATGCAGGAGAGCACAGCATAACGGGGATGGCCAGGGCTGGTGCTGTTTGGGATAGGAGGTAGCATGGGTAGTGGGAAGCTGGCTATGGGCCAGGGAGGCCACCCTGGTGGTCCATTATGGGGGGACAGCAATCATGCCTACATTTGTATGAACTCAAGATTTAGCTCCCACTTACAAGTAAGAACATGCGCTATTTAGTTTCCCATTTCTGTGTTGGTTTGCTTAGGATAACAGCCTTCAGTGGTATCCACGTTGCTGCAAGGACGTGGCTTCATTCTTTTTTTATGGTGTGCCATGGCAAAAGTTAACAGAAGAATAGAACATCTTCTACATTTGAGACCAAGAAGTGCTCACACCTTGCAGGAAGTAGAGAAGGTCTGGATCACATCACCGGGCGTAGCATCTTGATGAGTTGAAGTGCTGGCTAAGGACAAAGAGAAGATGAAATGATGATAGAGCGAGAAAGTACAACTCGTGCCTTGTAACCTGATGTGGAAGCCAGGACTGTAGAAGCTACCCAGGTTTTCTTCCTTACTCAGTTGTGTAAACATGTATCTGTGGGTAGTATTTTCTCTCTCCCTTTCTCCTACTGTTTTGTATAGGATAAAGTAGTACTGATGAACTTCGTAATTCTATCACATAGGATATAAAGATGAACCGGACCAGGCATAGTGGCTCAGAGGTTCATGCCTATAATCACAGCACTTTGGGAGGCTGAGGTGGGCAGATCGCCTGAGATCAGGAGTTCGAGACCAGCCTGGCCAACATGATGAAACCCCGTCTCTATCAAAAATACAAAAATTAGCTGTGTGTGGTGGCATGCATCTATAGTTCCAGCTACTTGGGAGGTCGAGGCAGGAGAATCACCTGAACCCAGTAGGCAGAGGTTGCAGTGAGCTGAGATCGCACCACTGCACTCCAGCCTGGGCAACAGAGTAAGACTCTGTCTAAAAACATAAATAGATAAATAGAGATTAATTGGAATTAACTAGAGGCAATAAATATCACCCAGATGCTTACAGTGACTGATGGGACTTGGCAGCAGTGGGTGTGGGTGAAGGTGGAGAATAAACACGTTTTGACTTGCATGAAGGAGTGTTGTTCGGTGTCATAGGAGCATGTTGTTTCTACTACTGTCATTTGGAGGTTTCAGTGTATGCAGAAGGGTATGTCCTTTAGATATATGTGCACTTAGATATTTATACCTGGCTCTTTTTCTCAAAGAGGAGGTTTCTCAAGGCAGGACCTGTGTCTGGCACAGGTCGTGTTTCTTCCAGTGTCCCACAGGCAGCAGGAGTTTGATAATGAGTTTGAGTGAGTAAATGGCAATGGCTTTTACTTTTTTTTTTTTTGAGGCAGAGTCTCGCTCTGTCACCCAGGCTGGAGTGCAGTGGTATGATCTCGGCTCACTACAACCTCCACCTCCCAGGTTCAAGCGATTCTCCTGCCTCAGCCTCCGAAGTAGCTAGGACTACAGGTGCACGCCACCATGCCTGGCTGATTTTTTTTTTTTGTATTTTTAGTAGAGACGGGATTTCACCATGTTGGCCAGGCTGCTCTTAAACTCCTGACTTCATGATCTGCCCACCTCTGCCTCCCAAAGTGTTGAGATTACAGGCATGACCCACCATGCCCAGCCAAAATGGCTTTTACTTAACACAGGTGTGCTGTAACCCACCTCTGGCTTTTCCCACCCACAGCTGTGCATGTCTGATAAACTGTGGGAACAGATAGTCCAGTCGACTTGTGACACCATCACTCCCGACATGAGGGCCCTGGCAGCGGACGTGGGCTGGAGGAAGGTGTTCTTCACCAACAAGCTCCAGCTCCAGCGGCAGCTCCATAGGAGGAAACAAAAGCACGGAGGCCTGAGAGACAACCAACCTTAGACGCATGTTTTCCCACCAGCGGGGAGCTGAGGCATGGCTCTGTTTCTGTTCGGCATCCAAATCCTTTCTGTCTCCTTTTCTGAAGAACTAAGGTTTTGCTGATGCATGGAGCCATTTGAAAAGCCTAGAGGATTTGCACACAAATGCAGGAGAACCTGGCTGCCCAGTGCCTTGCTGGAGTCACCTTCCCTGTCCTTGTCAGATCATGGCCTGAGGACAAGGGCTGCAAGACTAGGAGCCCCACAGGCCACCATCTTCCTTATCCCAACTCCCACGAGAAAAGAGGCTTCTGTTGTATGTAAACAATAAATGATGATTGGCAGGTTTTTATTAGACATCTGTTTTATCTAGGCATTTGAAAGGGTAATGGGGCTTTTGAATTTTTTCCTGGCGTTGTGTCATCTGAGTCCAGCCATGGAGCGGGTGGCTGAGTGTCCCCAGTGGGAACCGTGAGGGGCAGGTACCACAGGAGGCACTTGGGGTGAGTGCAGCTGCTTCCCAACTTGGTTCTGCTAAGTCCATATTCAGGGCTCTGTTCTTGTGGGCCCGGGACACCAGGCTCCATCCCTCCACGTAGACAGCTTCAGACCTGGCGCTGAGTCTTAGCTGGAGGAGTGCAGGCATCCTGCTTACACATCTTGCTCAAAGTGCAACTTCCCAGGACTGCTTCACATTGTTAAAGAAACCTATCATCATTGCTTTCTTTTTCTTCTTCTTCTTCTTTTTTTTTTTTTTTTTTTTTTTTTTTTTTTTTTTTTTGTATTTTCTTTTTAGTAGAGATGGGGTTTCACCATGTAGGCCAGGCTGGTCTTGAACTCCTGACCTCAAGTGATCCGCCTGCCCCACCTTCACAAAGTGCTGGGATTACAGGCGTGAGCCACTACATCTGGCCAAAACCTATAAACATTTCTTAGAGAAATGCTGTTTCCCCAAAGGAATGTGAATAGCTACCACTTTTCACAAGGATATTTAAGAAAACAGGCTATGAGTGAGTCGAGTTAGTGAAAATGTAAGTATGGTTTGTATGCTGTTAAGATGGTTGGCTGGGCACGGTGGCTCACACCTGTAATCCTAGCACTTTGGGAGGCCGAGGTGGGTGGATCACCTGAGGTCAGGAGTTCAAGACCAGCCTGGCCAAAATGGTGAAACCCCATCTTTTTTTTGTGAAAAATAAAATAATAATAATAAAAAAAAAGATGGCAGAGGGATAAAAAGAATACAGTTCTAGGGGAGAAAGGTCACTTCACTGAGAAGGGTTACATAAAAATGTTTTTCTTGGCCACGCACGGTGGCTCATACCTATAATCCCAGCACTTTGGGAGGCCAAAGTGGGCAGATCACGAGGACAAGAGTTCGAGACCAGCCTGACCAACATGGTGAAACCCCATCTCTACTAAAAATATAAAAATTAGGAGAGAGAGATCCAAGATGGCCGATTAGCAACAGCTCAGGAATGTAGCTCCCAGTGAAAGCGCAGAGAATGAGTGGACGCCGCACTTTCCGACGAATTTTTGTTGCCCACAGACTGGGAGATTCCCGGCAGAGGAGCCACACGGGTCGCCAGCGCGACTCTTTTGGCCAGCGCGGCTGTTTAGCCGGTGCCCCAGCATGGCGCTTCCCGGTGCGGAGTATATGGGACGGACGGGCTCGGCGGGTCCCATCCCCACAAGGCAAACAGCAATTGGAAGCGCTGAGGACTGAGAGTTTCACAGCAAGCACAGCGAACCCAGGAAGGTCCGGCTCTGTGGGGAAGGGGCGTCCGCCAAAGGAAAACTAAGAAACAAAAAAACTTCATCACCGGGCGGAGAGAGATCCAAGATGGCCACGTAGCAGCAGCTCAGGATTGTAGCTACCAGTGAAAGCGCAGAGAGCGAGTGGATGCCGCAATTGCAGATGAATTTTTGATGCCCACAAACTGGGAGATTCCCGGCAAAGGAGCCACCCGGGTCGCCAGCGCGACTTTTGGCCGGCACGGCGCTTCTCGGTGCGGAGTATACAGGACTGGGTGCCCTTTTAGTCGGGCTCGGCCGGTCCCATCCCCACAAGGAGAACAGCAATTGGAAGCGCTGAGGACTGAGAATAAGCACAGCTGAACCCGGGAAGGCCCAGCTCTGTGGGGAAGGGGCGCCCCCCGAAGGAAAACTGAAACAGAAAAAACTTCATCACCAGCAAGCCAGACGTCCACTCAGAGACCCAATCTGAAAGTTGGCAATTATAAAGACGACAGGTGGATAAATCCACAAAAATGGGAAGAAACCAGTGCAAAAAGGCTGAGAACACCCGAAATCAGAATGCCTCTCCTCCTACAGGGGATCACAGCTCCTCATCAGCAAGAGAACAAGGCTTGACGGAGGATGAGTGCGATGAACTCACAGAATCAGGCTTCAGAAGGTGGATAATAAGAAACTTCTGTGAGCTAAAAGAACATGTTCTAACCCAATGCAAAGAAACTAAGAACGTTGAGAGAAGATTTAATGAAATGCTAACGAGAATGGACAACTTAGGAATATAAGGGAATTGATGGAGCTGAAAAACACAACACGAGAACTTCGCGAAGCATGCACAAGTTTCAACAGCCGAATTGAACAAGCAGAAGAAAGGATACCAGAGGTAGAAGATCAGCTCAGTGAAATAAAACGAGAAGGCAAGATGACAGAAAAAGGGGTAGGAAGGAATGAACAAGGTCTCCAAGAAATGTGGGACTATGTGAAAGGACCTAGTCTATGTTTGATAGGTGTACCTGAATGTGAAGAAGAGAATGGATCCAGGCTGGAAGGTACTCTTCAGGATATTATCCAGGGAGGCTTCCCCAACCTAGCAAGGCAGGCCAGTATTCAGGTCCCGGAAGAACAGAGAACACCGCAGGGATATTCCTCAAGAGGAGCAA
This sequence comes from Plecturocebus donacophilus, assembly GCA_004027715.1. Taxonomy (NCBI): domain Eukaryota; kingdom Metazoa; phylum Chordata; class Mammalia; order Primates; family Pitheciidae; genus Plecturocebus; species Plecturocebus donacophilus. Next base: position 173,122 of record PVKP010000800.1, read on the forward strand.
CCCCAAGGTACATGGTCGTCAGATTCACCAGGGTTGGGATGAGGGAGAAGATGCTGGGGGCGGCCAGAGAGAGGGGTCGGGTTACGCACAAAGGGAAGCCCATCAGACTCACAGCAGATTTCTCAGCAGAAACCCTGCAAGCCAGAGGAGAGTGGGGGCCAATGTTCAACATCCTTGAAGAAGGGAACTTTCAACCTAGAATTTCATATCCAGCCAAACTAAGCTTCATAAGTGAAGGAAAAATAAAATTTTTTGCCAACAAACAAGTACTCAGAGATTACATCACCACCAGGCCTGCTTTACAAGAGCTTCTGAAAGAAGCACTACACATGGACGGGAACAACCAGTATCAGCCATTCCAAAAACATACCAAAAGGTAAAGA